>CARXXK010000001.1:45161896-45409637 GCA_949089665.1 Macrosiphum euphorbiae | reverse complement strand
TGATAAGAAATTGGGTGATAATGTTAGATATTCGACGAATGGATCTTCGCAGGAAAAAATTTTTTGTGTCCGTATATAATATTGCCTACATTTAGCCCCTTTTTTGCAGTTATCAAAATGTGATAACATTGATAAATCGATAACATAATTTTCATTATAAATTATAATATTATATTTTATTATATTAATTATAATTAAAATAGTTAAATACATTAATAGTTAATAAGTTATTAAAAAACGCAATATCGTAATTTAAAATTTAAAAATACACAATTCATTGAGAATACAGTATAAATGTACAATCTATTTACGTGGAACATTGTTTTAAATTTTCAATCTTTAGCTATAAAAGTTAAATTATATAATAAAATTTGAAATTTGAAATTTGAAATTCGAACTAATACCCAGATAGCAATTGTGTAATGATATTATTATTATTACAGTACACAAAAAAACATATTTTAAAACATTGCAATAAAATTATTGAATTACTTACAAACGAATCAAAACCTATGCAAACAGAAGATACAGTGCCGGCCCGATGGTTTTCGGGGCCCGGTGCAGAATTTCGCGGGGCTCCATATGGCCAATGGCTGTATATGTTAATTTATTAATTATTATACAATATACACATTTATTTTATTTTTTAGGGACTTTTTTAAATTGCCTGTGAAAATAATATTACCTATCAGTATTGTTTTTAAAATTTAGATAGAATGACTTTAATGATTCTACATCTAGATACATATTTTTTTGTCATATAAAAATGTAAAATAATCCAAAACGTACCTTTTCCATCAATTTAATGGAAATAGTACGTTTTGGAAAATTTAATGGAAATAGTTAATTTTGGAAAACCTAATAAAATATTAAAATATACTCCAAAATGTGCTTTTTCCAAAATAAAAATATTATTAATTTCTTATTTATTGTTTCAATATGAACAAACCGTTTATAAATAAAAAAGTAATTTTGAAGACAAGGAAGATTTTTTAAATTATTTAATAATATATTATTTCTATGAAAAACGACTCAAATGTGTTTAATAATCTAGGATTATATTTTTAATTTAATTTCAAACTTAATGATTGTGAATATTATAAATTATAAATTATATTCTAGTACGTTTTGGATTAACTATTTTATTTCGCTATACCTACAATACGGGCAGTAGCACGTTTTGACATAACATAAAAAAAGTACGTTTTGGAATAATTTACGAAAATAGTTCGTTTTGGTATAGTTAATGATTGGTGCCTATTATTTTAACATTGGCAATAGTACGTTTTGGCGTAAAACTGGAAAAAGTACGTTTAGATTATCTAAATATAATTTTTATGCACGGAAAAGGTTCGTTTTGGATTAAGCAGTCATTTTTAACAGCTGATATGACCTGTAAATAGTACGTTTTGGTCTATTCTGACAACACCAATCGATTTTTTGGCGTTTTTTTTTATAAGATTCGATATCTAACTCGTTTTTGCCAATTTTGGGAATAGTACGTTTTGGATTTCCACCCCTCAATCAAGGTAAGATATTAAAATATAGACATAGTACCTACACATACTTATTCTAATTGGTATTCGTCGATAACAAACAGTTTCCTAAGAAAACAACACGGGTCGCGATATCCGTATTACTGCTACGGGGACAATATAATTATGTTTGTTTATAGAAAAAATGATATTCGTAACAAGCCCGCACAAGCCCGCCATGCGCGGGGCCCGGTGCGATCGCACCGCTTGCCCACCCCCCCCCCCCTAGGGCCGGCACTGAGAAGATATAAATACAATCAACATAAAAAAGAATATTGAAAAACAACCACGTTTCTTTACTAAAAATAAAAAAATAAACTTGAATTTCATCAATTGTCGTCGAGTGAAGGTAATATAATAAGAAAATCCTTACTAAATAATACAAGTGTTTTAAATGTTCATTCATATCACGATCATTCTTATAGCGCTAAAAGAAAATGAATTTCTTAATATATTGTTGAATTGTATCTTTTAAATGACGATCGTAAGTGAATAATGAATATTGTGTTTTTTTTTTTGAATTGTGTATTATTAAATTTATTAACTATTTTAATTATAATTTATAATGTAAAAATATCATGTTAGTTGGATAGTTATGTTATTATAATAACATTATTTTTATAACAATATTTGTGTACTATAATAATAATAATATCATTACACAATTGCCATCTGGGTACTAGTTCGAATTTTGAAAATATTTATCAAATTTTAAATTGTATTATATAATTTACCTTTTATAGCTAAATATTGAAAATTAAAAATAATGTTCCACGTAAATAGGTTGTACATTTATACTGTATTCTCAATGAATTGTGTATTTTTAAATTTTAAATTACGATATTGTGTTTTTTAATAACTTATTAACTATTAATGTATTTAACTATTTTAATTATAATTAATATAATAAAATATAATATTATAATTTATAATGAAACTTATGTTATCGGTTTATCAATGTTGTCACATTTTGATAACTGCAAAAAAGGGGCTAAATGTAGGCAATATTATATACGGACACAAAAAATTTTTTCCTGCGAAGATCCATTCGTGATATTCATGGTTGATACCATTTATATTAAGTTGCATTTACTATAATTTTTAGGGGCAATTTACCAAATATAGCGTCTATATTCAGGAAGTTATAAATTTATTATGTGCCAGTGTCACTCAACTAGATATGATTTATGAACATTTAAATAATTTATGAAAATAATAAATTTTACAACTTTTGTTGAAAATCAAATGTGAATATCACTGCTCTATTTTATTTTACAATAATTTATAATATTCCAAATATTTTACGTCTGATCAGTGATTATCAACTACAGGATGTGCTGTAATAACTAATAACATTCAAAGAAGTGATAGAAGTAAAACAAATATTATACATAAACTAATTATTGCGTTAAATCGTATTTTTACTAATTTTTACCCTAAAATCAATAACACAGAATTTGGAAATGATTGTGTTCTCAGAATGATCCAGAAACATTTTAAGACGTTCTTATAACTATTATATTTTTTATAACCCCTCGCTATTTTGGATAAAATATCGAAACTTATGTAATTCGTCGATTTAAGGACTTACTTCTGAAGTTATTGCTTAAAAACCACCAAATTTTGGATCTGGTCTGCCAGTATGTTTAGATACTAAGAAAAAAAGGTTATTATTCAATAATTCAAACAAACACAATTTATTATAATTACCTACAGGCTACAACCTACTATAATACTGATAGTTTCACACAAGAATGTTAACCTGCTCTCAAATGCGTGCTCAATAATTTTGTATAAAGTGAGGGGGAGATTGGTTTGAAATTTTTTTTCAAACTAAATATTTGTTAAATTTAGCGGTACAAATCAAATTTAGTGTCTGAGTAAATTTTTTTTTTTTTTGAAACCAGTCTCTTTCCAAGTGAAATCAACGTTTTAAAAAAATTATTATGCAAAAATAATTCTGACACCCACCAATGGTGGTTTACATAACAAGTCGAGAGATGTTTTCGGTTTTAATTGTACACCCGAGCGCAGGTGTATATTATGAAAATACCAAAAATTTCAATTAGATATAACTTAAAACTCACTCAACTATATCCAATATTTCAGCCGGTGTTCCACAAGGGGGCATACTCTCCCCTGTTCTTTATAATATTTATGCTGCTGATCAGCCTACTACACTAAACACTCTTGTTGCTGATTATGCAGACGATAAGGCAATAATATCTGTAAATTGTAATCCGGAAATAGCCTCACTCAATCTTCAGAATCACCTAACCCTTATGGAAGACTGGTATACCAAGTGGCGGTTCAAAATTAACCAGTCTAAGTCTATCCATACAACTTTCACACTTCGTCTTTCTCCTTGCCCAGAGGTATCTATTTATGGCACTCAAATTCCTACTTCTTCCACAGTCAAATATCTAGGTCTTACACTTGATCGTAGACTTACCTGGGCTCCCCACCTAAAATCTAAAAGAAAAAATTTAAACCTACGGCTGCGCCTGTTAAAAACTTTTTGCAATAACAACAAATACACTCACATTAAAACTAAACTCCTAATTTATAAATCTCTAATTAAGCCCATCTGGACATATGGCATACAACTCTGGGGTAATGCAAAACTTTCAAACATCAACAAAATACAAACCTTCCAAAACATAGCGCTAAGGAAACTACTTATTGCTCCACCTTATGTCTCCAACCTCTCCATTCAACAAGATCTCAGGATGAACTCCGTCAAAGATGAAGCAAAACTCTACTATAAGCGGTTTCACAGTAGGTTACTTAATCATCCTAACCCTCTCATAAAAAATCTAGCAGTCCCTTCGATTCCGGGTAACCCTGTCAGACGTCTCAAACGTAATTGGTGTCGTGACCTGCTAGACGCTTGAATCCTAGTTAAAATCCTCCTAAACTCTAAACAAAATAGGTAGTGTCATCATTGGGTGGCTTCTTCCGTCATATTACTCATGTTTTTAATACTCTTATCTAATTTGCTTATTATTCTATGTATGAATAGATTGTAAATATCTTGTAAAAATAAAAAAAATAAAAAAAAGATATAACTTCAAAATAAGTCTGACCACCAAATTCAGACTTCCCCATAATTTTCAGCATGCTTAACTACATAAGTAGCTTGTAGTCTGTGAGTAAGTTAAAATAAACAAAATTGAAAAGAAAGATTGTTCAGTAAAACAGAAAAGTTCCAAACTAATGATTTCCGGTAACATTGTTCCTAACTCGTTAGTCGTTGCAATACATAAGGGTTTCCAAAGAAAAAAATTGCCGTGGTGCTAAATTAGATTTATTCCCAATAAATTATTGTAGTTATATGTAAGTACATATTTTATATTTTTAAAGTGTCCCCGGAGGGGAGGGTTAACCCCCTAACCACCCCTGAAGCACGCCCATGCCTGATCTGCCCAAGTAACCAATGGAGACCATTTATAAACAAAAAAAAGTTTAAATTTCCCCAGTGAATTTCAAAATACTTGTTGAGACTTGAGGACCTCTTTAATATGTGAATTTTGGAATATCCTTTCTTAGAGTGGGTCTCTTCATCATAAAACGAAACTATCGTTTTCTACATTTTTTGTATAAGGTAACTACTGAGTATTGACCAAATTCCATAAACATAGCTTCGGTGGTTCCAGCTAGGCGATGACGAATCAAACAGTCAGTCAGAACAAGTTGTTTGAGTTCTTTCATATTTTTATATGTGTATACTGTATAGATCAGTGGTTCTTAATCTTTTTTAGTTCAGCGCCCCCTTTATCGTAATAACTTACTGCTAACGACCCCCCCCCCTCAAAATCAAAATTTCTTCTAATAAAGATATATATATATATTTATTTATTCATCAGTATATTACAGTATAACTTTATTAATTAAAGTAAAAACTCTTATTTTTAGATAATAAAGGTTATATTTTTCACCACTTAACAAAAACATTTTACTTTACTATACAAAAAGAATTGAAAAAAATGAAAAAAAAAATTATAAAATAAAAATTATACCTACCAATGACTACCCTGAGCCTGATGAGTAGCTGATAACTTGGCGATGTCTGGTTCGATATTGGTCAAAGCTAAACGTATATCACCTTTGTTAGAAATGTACAACCGATTTCTTTATTTCGTCAAAAGCTGAACAACAACGCTGAATCCTTTTTCAACTTGCAAGGTACAGTATACAATAGTCCAGTTATGGTTGAAAATGTAAAAATAAATTTTATAAATAAGACGTTCCCGATACGTAAAATACGATTAGATAACATTCCGTATGTCGTTGTATCGTACGCAATTACAACTATTCTGATTTCACGTTCAATTATTTGTAGTGTTGTTATATAATATTAATAAATTGTATTATTTTTAATCTCCGAGTTTGAAAAAACTCACCGCCCCCTCAACGCCCCCTTCAAAACTATCGCCCCCCATAGAGACCGAAATGCCCCCAAGGGGGCGGTAGCGCCCCCGTTAAGAACCACTGGCATAGATTATAAAATCAAACATTGTCAAGATTATCAATTTTGAATAATATACATCTATAATTACAAGTTTCAAATCCCTTATAAGTAATACACAGGCAACTAAATATTCAGTATTTATGGTCATATACCATTTATTTTTTTATCAGAAAGTGAGAAATTTACGCGAGCTATCAGCTCCTCCGATATCTTTATTATCTATAGTGATAATATATATTTTATCTAAAGTGGTAAAAAATATCTGCTACAGGAATTCGGAATAACGCCATATTGCTCTAACGGTTTAGTGATTTAAAAACGAATTACACGTCGATTTATTAATGTTACATTTATTTAAAACACTAATCGGAAATATTTTCGTTAATTTATACGCCAAGTAACAATACATTTTTTTTTTGTACAAATATTCAATATAATACAGCTGGTATATTGCATTTTTTTTGTCATAACACCTTTTTTACATCGTTATTTTATATAGATTGTTTATAGTTTTAAAATAATTTTTGTAGACAAGTATGTACAGAAATATAAAACCACATTACTTCTCAATCGATGCCATAATGGCTGCTCAAGAAAAAATTCAATGTTCATTTATTAAAAAAGTTGAATGTGTTGGTGAGTTTTTATTTGTATTATTGTAAAGTATGGTCTTCTCTTGTACCTAATACCGTTGTGTAGTTATGCTATATCGTCAACATTTTAATGTTAATAAATAATAATGACCTTATCACATTTGTTAACAGTATAGGTACTAATATATTATAACTGTCATAAAAATTGTAATGCTGCATTGAAGCCATTTTCTCCTACCAGCCCAAAATGTTGACGGTCATTTGATATTTTCTCAAATGCTTGACTGACCCTAAATACCAGTAGACTACGTATGTCTCTAGACCAGCTCGTTAATTTTTAATTAGTACCAGATGATTGTATAGATTTATAATTCAGTTTGGTTCCCTGTGGCTTTTTTCCATTGGTCTTTTTCTCTGGATTCATTCAAACTAGTGTCTATCTACTATTTTTTTTTTCACATTCAAATATAATTAAAAGTATACTCTTCTTTTATATTTTTATGCTGTAATGAGTATTAGTTCAAATTAAAAACATTATTTAAGATAGGTATTATATAATATAGTTTGGAAAATACAGCGAGTAGTAAAATAAATTGTTTTCATATATTTTTTTAGATTTTTTAGATTCAATTAACCCTGAAAAAGACGACGAAGAATCAGATCCAAAAATTGAACTTCCCTTGTGGATGATTCAAGTGCTTTTAGCAGGAAAATCAATTCAATTTGATATGCCCAAGGCATATAACGAAATTTACAGGTATAATATATGGTATTATTACATTTTTATTTTTTGGTCTAATCTATATTCAAACATTTGTTTTTACTTTTAGGGATGTCTTAACAGCCGATGCGAATGTAGTTGATTTATTTAAATTATGTAAGCATTTCTATTTATTTGGAAAATTTTTATCTCAATTGGAACATCGAGAAGCATATGAAGTCCGAAGAACACTAATTCAAGTAATAATGAATATAAATTTATAATTTATTATAACACCTCCAGCATTAAAATATATAGGTATATTATTTGTTTTTTATTCTTGCTCTTATGTAGACATTCATTGACAGATTTAAACAGACAATGGATTGGGCACAAAATATAGATGACAATCTGCCATGCTTTAATAGACTTGACTGTCTTGAGAGGTTGATATTTAATGAGGCTCGAGTAGCGCAGCAACATTTAAATACTTATTTAACCGAAGGATCAGGTCAAATGGAAATTGCTGCCATGATATTGAATTACAGAAAACGAAAAATGCATGAAAGTCGTGTACTAGAATAAAAATAAAATCATCTTATGGCAAATGCTAATGGATTTGGGTTAAGTGACCAGAGTAAATTGTGATTCAAATTAATCATCATAGTGAAATTGTAATTATATATTAAGGTATTCATAATAAAATTTATAAATTTTCATGTAAAATTAGTAACTTGAATTTTGTTTACGTTTTCAAAGGAGTTAAAGGGCTAATATCTGTAGAGGTTATGCAAATACTTATGCAGTTGGCAAAATTAAAAGTATTTATCCAAAATTATTTTTTCTGAGACTTAATTCTGTGTTTATACACCAAGGTTATGAGTGATGACACCTATTGAAGTTCTTACATCTATTTCTACTTCAATCTATTTTACTTTTACTTTATTATTGCCATTCAGTTTTTTTGTTTAGTGAAAAGTCTGTAATAAGCGTATATAAAGCTCATTTAATTTACTATAGTTAATCCGTAATCGTGTTTATTATTTATCTCTTAATGAGTGATGAGAAGAAATTATTATAAAAAATTTCACTCGAAATATGAAAGTATCCAAGGAAGTCACACCAGCAGTATGGTCTTCGTCTTACAAATGAAAGACACATCAACCTTGAACTTATAATAACGCTATCAAATTTTGTTTCACCATAAATAAGTTTGTTTTGCTATCTTTAATATTGTTATAAATACTATATTTACCTATTATCAAACTTAAAGGTAAGCACATCTGTGATTATATGTCAGTTTTTAGGTGAGTTACACTTATACATAATATGTAAAATATTTTAATTTAAAACTGCTTATAACTCTCAAACATTAAAATTAACAATAAAAAATTGGTTCTGATGTATGGTGTATTCCAATTTGATATGTTGTATATTATATTATATAACTTTATATTATAATATATTAGTTATTAGTTTATTACTAATAATAATCAACCAAAAATGTTATTAAGTAACATTCAATAATAAGTATTACTAATATATTTTATTTTAAAAATCTGACAAACATTTAATTATTTATACATTTAATATAATATATTACATTATTACATTATTACAATAAAATATAATTTCAATATAACTTATATCATTGATTATATACATACATCATCATTATATTATTAGAAAAGTGCGTATTTCACAAAATATATTACTGTTATTATGTAGGTACATAATCTTTTGGTTTTTGAATAGCACGTTATAGTTTAAATTAGATTATAAAATATACAATAATTGAATAATAATGCAATATACAGATCAATAATAACAATAATAAAAATAATCATTGACTTACAAATTCCAAAAAAAAAAAAAAGGATTTTCTTAAAATGGTACAATCATTATGATCTTATTGCCTATGTCTTACTAAAATATAAATTATTATAATATACAGAATATAGGTTTTAAAATATAAGTATAAATTATGATTTGCTTATTTATTTTAATTAAAAATTTAATCCAAAGTTGTTAATTCTATATATCAATTGAATTATTATACATAATTTACCTACCTATACCTAATGGCAATGTACAAATTAGTTATACTAGTTTGGAAAGTATTTGAAATTTGTATAGGTATTTAAATTGTATATTATTGACAATGAAATAGTAAATAGTAAATAAACACGATAAATCAAACATAAATAGAAAAAATATAATTTGTCAAACAAAGGTACACATGTTTGTAATTTCGATATAATAGGCAGTTTGAATATTTAATCAAGGTTATTGAATAATTCTGTTTTTTTTACGGGTATAGTAGGTTATAAGAGATCCTAATCTGACCGTTGTATTACTCGATTTATTGAGAGAGATGGGGATACATTATAGGAGAGTCTTACAATTATAATAATAAAATAAAAATAAAACAATAACAAAAATAGTATGTTAACCAGTTTAGGTATTTAAATTAATAGAATCACAATGTCAAAGTTATTATTCAAATAAGTCTGGGCAATATATTATGACGATTATCAACATTTAACATTATATTATGTAAAGTGATAATAGAAGTTATCAACCTATATACCTAGCTATATTATAAAGAATTCAACGCTGTGTTCAATCGCAATGGATGTTCTGGAATTTTAATGCATTATTTAATTTATGACACATTGATGACATTGATGTTTTTGTTGTCTTGATGGGCATTTGCATCAGGATCGATTGAAGCTCCTGTTCAGTAAGAAAAAAAAGTATTAAAATCATTTCATTTTGAGGGTTTCCTATGACATTGTATTGTTGATTAAAAAAAACTGTCAAACCACACACAAAATTTTAATGTACACAATTTTAATCTAAATGTAATTCAAAATGCTTGAGAGTTAAAATGTCTCTAACTAACAAATGTTTGTATCATGACAGAAACAAAATAATGTCAAAATAAATTCAATCATTAAGTGACATTGGTTATAGGTACCTAATACCTATACAGTACCTAATAGACAGCTAACTTGTCTTTTTTTAAACGATTCGAAAATTAAGTATTCAGCAAATTACTCGCTTACAAAGGTCAAAGAGTAGCTAGGTAATAACTAATAAGCTTGAGTATGCGTTCCTCATCTATAGTTTACTATAATTGAATGTTGATTATCTACTTACTAAATTATAACCAAAACATTGGTAATAAAAAAATGCAATATTCGTGTTTATTAGATAAAAAATTGTATTAACTCGTTTTATATAAGTACTCAAAAGTAAAAATATTTCTAATAAATAATTATAAGAACTTGACATACCTAGTACACATACTGTCATACTTATACATACGACATAATCCAACCCATACCTTCATAACATAGGAAGTAGAAATTGTAATCCATTAATTGTACACATATATAATATATTAATATGGCTATAAAGTATAAAGGCATCATCATAAGTTTACAATCTTCAATATTTTTGCACTAAAAAACTAAAACTTTTCTAGGATCATTAATAGCATTTCCATATCTAGTCATTGATTTTTCTTACACTTTCAAAATACCCTCTTCGGACCTTTCTATCCATAATCCATTGCAATCTCATTTGGAAAGCTTGACAACCTCAATGGTTCTCCTACCCTCATAGCACAGACGCATCATTCTCTTCCGAGGTTCACTGACCTTATTTAGGTCACTAATTATTTCTTACTCTCGTCTGTATTCCCCTCAAACATTCCTGTCTTCGCTCGCTGAATTATTCACCCAGGGGAATCTATTTGTGATTTTGAACACATTCTCTTTCATCGCCCATAATTTCCATCTCATAAAACCACACACTTCTCTTGTCTGTCCTGACTCCTGATATTCAACTTATGCCAAATTCTTGTTCTATTCTTGCCATCATCAATATTTTTTCCATCACTAAATCATTTGACTTTCTTATTCAACCCTACTGTCTCCACTTATAATTTGTAAAATGTAGAATCATAATTTTGCTGTTAATCATTGTGCTATTAGCCATAGTGACATATTGTTGTAACTAATACAAGCAATTAAAACAAAAAAAACTATAGTCTTTAGTAGCTTTCAGTTTCATGTATGTTTTTTTGTAATTTGTCTCCTATTCTTTTGTTTTTTTACCACCTCTACTTATATTGTTAGGCTATCTATAAGTATACAACTAATGTAGGTACGTCATTCGACTTATCTGAATTCAATAATAGGTACAATAATAATTGATATTAATATTATATTATCATATATAATTGTATACCTCCGAGTAACATCTCCTGTAAAAGCGGTTCGATGTGTGCCATTCCGAACAACTTTGCGAATTGAATCTGTTCGATCATTTGCCAAGTGATCGATTGCAAAGCTGGCAACGTGAGCAACAGTTCGGCAAACCGGCCGCACGTCTCGTATTGCCTGTCACTGATGTAGTCTTCTAGGTTTCTGTGGATTTGCTTGCGCATGCGTCTAATGCGGTCCGATTCGTTTAGGCCTTTGGCGTCTGTATGGATAAAAAAAATTAATTTAAAAAAATCCGATGGTAAAATTCACGTTGCACGCTATGGTGTAAGTGTGTAACAACAAATGGTAGTTATAGGTACTACACAATAATATATTATACTGCATCCGGCATCATGTCATAATAACGGCGAAACGGCAACGTGATATAATAATAAAATAAAGATAGGTAGTAGGTACCTATATTTACTGTTAAATTAAAAATGTATTTACTTGGATCGAAGAAAACGATGGCCTTTAGACACGCGAATTCGGTGTCGTCGATCTGCACGTCGTTCAACGGTTTGACAAGCTCGTCCAATACGCGCGAACCAACTCTGCTTATATCCAAGTCCGACGGAATCCCGTTGTCTGATGGTCAAATACAATAATTGGATGTTAGACGCATATAATATATTATTATTATATTAAATAATCTTCAAAACCACGTTTGACCGCCCCATTGGTGGTTTTTTTTTTTTGGCAGAGCCGGCCTTAAGGTGGAGCGAGGCCTGGGGTAATTGATTTTAGGCGAATTCTCAGAATATATAGGTAAACATTTTTTTAACGAGAGGCCCAAAAAGCCATACGAATACACGAGGTCCGGGGCATATTGAAAACTAATACTCCACATTGACGCCATTAGGGGCGGGTCTTGGGGGACTTGACCGAAGCTCTGGTAAAGAAGGGCTACACAGTCAATATATTGAGGGACTAGAGACTAGAATCCCAACAAAAACGTTTGCCAATTCGCGCCTGTACGCACCACACAATGTAATATTTTTCGACTGGTACATAATAATTAGTAAAATTGTATTTATCACTTACTAATTACTATTATTTATTGGTTGCAATAATTAGTTTTCACTTACCGGGTACGTGACGGGTTATTACGCTATTGTTTCCCAGCAGCAGCAAGTCCTTGAGCATCAACGACCTCTTGGCCAAACCCAAGAGTAAGTGTTCTCCCGCGTGAGCCCGCAACAATGAAACCTACATCATAGAACAGTGCGACACGTTACGTAACGATGATATACAGGTACTCATACTTTCCGCAGCCCCCTCGCGAAAAAACGGAAACGGATATTGTAACGTACCTGGTCGTTCAGCTGGAGTTCTGTGAACGCGGGTATGCGCTTGGCCCAGTCGACCAGGAAGAGCAATTGGGTTTTCATGGACTCGCACACGTCCCCGATGTTCGCCACGTGTTTGTTCGCTAGGTTATTGTCCTCAGCCGTCTGTAGACATCATAAATCATAATAAATATCGGAAGTCGTTAAGTATAACAAATAACAATACGAGAAATTTCATTATTTTTAGGCCTAATATATATATATTAGGCATAAGGTGACAATAATATTAATATAATAAAGGCAACGGTTCGAACGAAACCGGTAAAAATATGCTTTGATCGGTCAAAAGTATTATTTCTACCGACTACCCGAACCTGATAATTATTTTATTGAGGACCATTTAGCATTGGCGGGGGTTAACATGAGAATGTCACTCTTGTGGACACCAAATCTTTATCTTTTTTTCGTATATATTATAGATCTGGATTTTTAGTACTTTGTTTATTTTTTGTACATGTCTATAAAACATATCGCGTATGCTTTAGGTACCTACTTAATAATAATATAAATATATATTATATTATATATTAATAGACTGTAAGTCTATAGTATAGGACTCTGATATTATGGATAAACAAAAAATATTGACCTAAATAAGTTTTTGCATACTTTTATTTTTTAAGAAATTCATAAGGAAATTAGTTTTATTCTCATATTCGGTTATCGAATTTGAAATGTTAATTTGACGGATATGAATATTTGACCTGTTGGATTTTTGAATATCTTACTCGAAACTATTTCATTTCTTACTATACAGGTACTATTACTATACATATATAATTTTCTACAATGTTACAACGCTTTAAAGCTTAAATTAAAATGTTAATAATTCTATAGATAGAACGATGTGGTTTATAAATAATTATTGTAATACTATTCGTCAAAACGACCGTGAAACTATTCTAAATTATTCTGAATGGAAAAAATGTTGCAGCGGAAACGAAATTTTTATATTTGAAAGACACCATGCTCTCCCGGTGCTTTTAAAGCGATACACATTGTACCTATATATTGTTATTAAAACGTTATCAATTATATCACTTGCATCGGATTCGCTGCGGGACAAGATTTCGGCGTTCAACAGCGACGTGACGGACAAACCGCTGGCGCACGGTTGCTCCTCGTAACTGGGTCGTCTGCAGTTGATTCGGTCGCGTTCGTTCTGCACGGCTAAACAGTTCATGAAAACGATATAATTACTTTACACTATGATAGAGATACATTGTAATATTGTTATTTAAGTCAATAATAATCGATCATGCTGTCGAGTGATCCGCGACTTGTCCGTCGCGACTTACCTTCTTTTCGCATCCCGGCTTTGAAGCATTTCCGCAAACGACAGTATCGACACTGATTGCGCTTGTCCTTGTTGACGATGCAGTTTCTCGAAAATCTGTCGGGACAACGACGCGAAAAAACGGTGTTAGTTTATATATTAATGTGAATGGTACACGACGAAATCCGCCGACCGCAGTGCAGTAAGTTAATCTAGGGGGGGGGGGTGTCGTGGAAAACGAAAAAAACACTGATCCGCAATTGACGACTCACCTGCACGAATAGAAATGGCTCTTGCGGACGGATCGCCGGAAGAATCCCTTGCAGCCGTCACAGGACGCCGCTCCGTAGTGTTTTCCAGTCGCCCGGTCGCCGCAGATGGAGCACGCCTGGTTTTGATTGGTCATGGGCGGCGAGTGTACTTGCGGCGCGTCGATGGCCTGCAAATAGGTCTGCTCGCGGTGCACCGGCATGCCGTTGAGGTCCGTTTCTGCTATAAATCAGTTTCCCTTAATTTACTTGAAACGATATTTTTCTAATACTATCATACACAATAGTGGGTGTTATAAATTAGGACCCCCATAGGCCCTCTACATCTCGAAAATAAATTATTGTGAAATATGTTTTTATTTAAAATCTTAAGCGCCCAAAGGCTTTTAGTTATGATAACGATTATTTGCATATAGATGACAAGATAATTTATGGAGAAAATAAAAAAATTTTTTTAAGAAAATATGGGTAAATGTGAGGTACTAATGGGTAATGACGTAGTACTAATGTCAAGCATTTCTGTCTCACATCATTCTCTTTAAAGGTGCATTTTTTGTTGAGTTCGTACTTGGTTTGCCCCGAAAATAAAAAAGTCACTTGACTTGGTTCGGTTTCGTACCCCAAGATGCTGAGTCGTTCTAAAAGACGTGTGGCAGGCAGATGCCATGATGTGGATAAACATTTATAAAGAATGCATTAACATTATACTATATAATATGTACTTTATTTGAAATACTATGGCCTATGGGTATTTCTACTAAGTACAAGCAATTCAAATCAGATACATGGATTGATCATTGGTCATCAGCCAAACCTAACGTGACACCAAGTTTAAAATACAGTTATGCAGAAGAGTTTTAGTTATAGACTATAGTGGGTACGACCAGTGTTTAATCACCTATAAAATCACAATTCTCAGTATATAGTATATATTATAGCTATAATAACGTTTTCAATAATTTAGCAGAGGTTGCCATAATATGTGAAATATCTTCCAATTTTCAGCTACACAGCCACCTTTCATTACGGCTGCGAAAAATATATAATCGATATACATTACGTAATATCTAATGTGATTTATACATGGCGTTCCTATATACGATGTTCGCAATATGTTGCAGTTAAATATTAAAAGCAATAAATCAAAACGCCAATAAATCGTATTGTACGTGATTTGACCGACGTTAAAAAATAAAATGCACCAAATAACGTTTGGCTCACTAATATAATATAATATATTTATATAAAAAATATAGAGCAATAAATATTGTATATAATATGTGGCCTGTGACTAGGATAGAAAATGTAGTTAATAGGAAAGTGAATATTGTATAGGTATCATGATGCTTCAGTCCTAGCGTAGTTTTTTAGGTAAGAAAATACAATTTTTTCTTCGAGGCATAGATAAGCAATTATTTCAGTAAGTAGTACCATTATTTTATTACTATATATATATACGATTTAAATCCTATTCAATGAAATGTGAACATGTCTATACATATTTAAAAATAACTCAATTATATATTACCATTATGGTAATGGTTATTTGTTCAGACTTATCAATGTTATACACTGTTTGTGTACCTATGATAATTGATAATCTATGGCACCTAATAGGTATATTATACCAATATACAGCTCAGAAATATTTCTTTTCTTTTCAATTTACCTATTTCTGAAGGGGGAGAAGCAATATTGAACGTTACACCCGGATAAAACAATCGCAACGGTCTCGACGGCGAAAACTAATATTTACTTACTACATTTGCCACACTGTTTGATTTTTAGAACAAAGAAAAATGTCGAAGCGTTTGCAATCGGTACCTACTCTGCAGCGAATGAAATAATAGAAATAACATCCACAATACCATTTCCCAAAAACTATTTACGACCGGACCACCGTTACCTTATAGGTTCATATATTTATTTTGAATTTTGAATCCAACTGCCATTTATTTTTACGTATTCCCCCACAATTGGTTCCTATAAGGGCGTTCTAAACGCAACAATAACACATCGATATTTTGTTAAAAATAGCATCGTGTTCACGAGGTAAGGTATAAGAAACTGTTAACTTGTTGACCACCGCTTATAGTGCTCGTACGGCAAGTATGATAGTTGAAAGGTAATAATAAATAATAATAATAATTGTGCATTTGAATAGTGAATACTGTTTAGAGGTTTTAGAGCCGTGTATAATATACCTATATTACAACATTATACCAGTAGAACCACAGTCTGTGACGAGTGTTTGTAATAATATTACCCATGTAAGTATACTATTATAGGCCGACGAACACCACCAAAAACGAAATACGTACCGAAAACCAACACAATTCAACAATAATAATGTATTTATGAATAAATAACTTACACATTTCCGCTTGGGTGGTTGTACTACTATAGTGCACAGGACACTGTTGAACTTTGTACTATACCTTATTATAATATATTACGAACGGGACAGTCGAAAAACGTTTACACAAGAGAACGCGACGTTCGGTGGCGACGGACGGACGGACGGACGCGGGAAATATTTTACAATGATATTACAAGAATGATGATCAGAAAGAAAACGTAAATAATTCTAGAACAATAGTAACGGTCGGGCATGATGGAGGCCTACAGCATACGCGGACAACATAATATATAATATTATTAAAATATACCGCTCAGCCGTCTACGATAATACACACACAGGACAGCGTTTCTCGATTTACTGCCGCGCGCACCTACCTATGACCAGGTACCTATACCGTCGTTTTTGACATTATCGTATTTGTGTTTACAAATTAATATTCAAATTACCTTATTTACTAGGTTTTATCAATAAAATATGTGAATGTGTGTGTATACTGTATATATATATATTATAAATGCGCACTGCTCGCGGTTTGGATATCATGAAAACCAACAGATAATAAAATTTCATCTCTGGCCGCGGACTTTGTCCGGTGTACATAATTTACCTACACGCCGTCAATAATAAGACGTATGTGTGTATACCGCAAAGAGCACAATAACATATTATACATAATATAAGTACCGATATCATAATACAATTGATGCGATGTTATTGAGCACTCTGTGCACCACGCTTTTATCATTCCTATATTATAATATAATACATCATATTACCTATTATTATTAATTATATGATTGCTTTATAATATTATAAATTTGAATTTTTATCGTTATTCGGGCTTATAATAATATTATGTGTATTTAAAGGCAATAGGCAATCCTGTCGCACGAGACACGGCGCACGGCGCACGCGGCCGCTTTACCGCATACCACATCAGCGCCGTGGTAAACTCGGGTATACCGCACATTGCACAGTGTTACATGATGTCATCGCGACGACGATAATTTAATATAAAATTATTTTATTTATTATGATACAGTTCGGTAGTTTGTCACACGTGCGTTTGCCGGCAAAACAGCTGCACGAGAGGTAGTGCTGCATCGCTGGCACACACACACACACACACACACACGATAATGTCACGCCGTTGCCGTCCCACCCGTTTTTTTCGTGGGGGGCAGATTCACAGACAAAGTTCAAATAATGTCTTACAACAAGTACATCATACGTTTTGATATTTCAATATTATATTATTTATATTAGAAATCTGGAATATAGCTCAGACACAGTACCTATGTGCCTATGCATTTTCGTTTTTTTATTTTTATTTCCGATACTAACATATTATAGTTATTAAAAACTTAATGCAAATCTATATTCAATTTTGATAGGTAGCATTCTCATTTGTTGGCCAAAAATCAAATGTATCAATTTTTTTATGTTTGGAAGTGTGGTCTCAAAGACCGTAAAAAAAATTAAGTTGTAAGTATTACGGGCCATATTTTTTTTAAATATTAATCTTTATTTTGTAAGGTGATGCAGCACAACATGCAATGTATATTATTTGATTTTCACTCGGTCGAAAACTTTGAATGACTTTTTAAGCATTTAATGTTCAAATGTTGACAAATTCATCATAATCACAAAAATTTACAAATTATTTTGTAGTTAAGAATGTATAAAATGTTCAATTTGTAGAGCTAAGGATTGAAAACTTAAAAAAAGGTTCTTCATAAGTAGTAAATATTGTAAAATATAAAAAAAGTATAGGAATGAACACAGACTTTTTAGTCTTATAAGTTCAAATTTGGACGAAATTAGATTTTTAAACAAAGAATAACGATATTAGTTATTTTGTTGGAATTTGAAAACATTTTTTCTGGAGACTTATACAAATATAAATTTTACTATATACAATGACATTTTCATAGATTTAGATTAATTAAAAACTATAACATATTTATAACATGAACATATGTCCTTTTCACACTGTTCTACTATAAGATGGTATAGACTCAACGGTTATAACAATAATATAATAGAATAGAATTATAGATTATAGACTATAGTATTATAATCATTAAAAATTAATTAATATAATAAATACAATGTTTTCAGCAAAAATTAAATCAACCTTCCGTAATACTTATGGTGAATTAAGTTACTTTAACAGCAATATTAAAAAACATAATTTCATGAAAATATGAAATAATACTTGATATAGGCTGACAGGGGTTCTCTGCACGATCGCATAGAATCGTTTACCTATGTATACACTGATATATTATATCACTACTAATAAACCAAATATAATACATCCATTACACATCGGCGTAACTAGAGGGGGGCTTAGGGGGGCCAGCCCCCTCGTACTTCAATTTAGCCCCCTATGAGGTTTTACTTTTTAGCCCCTCTTTAGGCTCGTAGTTAGAACCCTAATCGTTACGAAAAAAAAATAATGTGTAAAATAATAAATTATTATAATATAAAATTATATATAATAATTGCAGACATTGTGTACAGTGTAGTTATGTACCAAGTACGAATTTATCATAGTTTTTATTGTAAACAATTATCAAAATGTTCAGTATATTCAAATAAAAAAAAATCTAGTAGTGCTAAGAACGAAGATGACCCAAAAAAATTATGGTTTATATTAAATTTTGGTTTTAGCGGGCTTTTTGTAATAACTACATTTTTGCGAATCTTATAAGGGGGGTGTGGGGGGCTTTGCCCCCACGTGTTATTTTACACTTTGGTTTTGTAGGACTCTAGCCCGTGTAACTATATTCAATCCTAGTTACGCCCATGCCATTACAGTGATCCACTCGACACCTATTGACACCAGAGCGGTACCCACCTTTTTTTTTAATTGTGTTAATATGTCCTAATGATAATACAATAATATTATAAAAAAAAAAACCGATGTGTTATATAATTTACATAAAGGTTTTTCTATTGTTGATTCATGTTCATACTTCATATAATAAACACCTACCATAGCAAACAAACAACAAAATATATTACATTACCTATATGTATCTCGACGGTATTTGTATATAACTAGGACCTATTATTGTATTATAAATATTTTATATTTTACCTACATCTTATTATTGTTTATAGACTATAGTTATGTAGATTATTTACAAACAAATTACATTACAATAAATTGCAATATGTTTCATAACTATTGTAGTTACATTTTTATGGACATTTAAATAAACAATAGCAAACATTTTAATGTTCGAAAATCGAGAATATTTTTTATTTAAATTAGTTTTAATTTAAAACTAATAAATCAATATTTTACACTTCTTTAATATATTAATGGTATAACGATATACAATAAATGTATAATAAACTTATAAATTATCATATAATGAACAAACATTAGTTTTTCATTACACCATTAGTAATATCATGGATAAATAATATTAAATATGAATATAAGTTGTTGTTATATAATAAAGAGATTTCTAAAAACTGATGGTGTAAGACTCGAGCACGAATAATCAGATGGATGTATATTAATTATAATACACCATCAGCTACCTCATCAACCTCATCAATATCACATATTTATATATTATACATTTGGTTTTAAGATGCATTTTTATTTTATAAGCATTTAAGAGGCCAATTGAGGAAAGATCAAAGATTATCAACATTTTACCTGTAGGTGCATTGATTATTTTATTGTTAGGTACATTATAGGATTAAAATCAATATATGGTCGGGACTCGAGATAGTATAGCATAGTTAACTCATATATTAGTATTTTGTAGAGCGATGCTGTACACGCAATAATGCAGTATTAGCACTATTATTACAAATAGTAAATACAATATTTAAAGCAATGTACCAAAAATGCATATTTTCATACCTACCCTGGTGTCCGACAAACTATAATAGATTATTTTATATTTAAAAAAAAAATACATACATATAGAGAGTGCAGTTAACTAGAAATGTTTTTTTTTTTCGTAAACAAAATTACCCTAAGTGAGAACACAATGTGAATTTGAAGTATCTACCTAATATTGTAATTACTAATTAGCTATAGTGTAAGATGTGGTAGGTATAGGTACATAAATAAGAGTGTTACTTTCATTGAAAAATATTTTTCAAAATTAGTTCAAATGCCTTAACATGTTAAAAACATTTTATAGTTGACTTTAAAATTCTGAAATAATTAAAAATATTCATATGGGGGGACTTATCTATGACTTTATTTTGAAATGTAGCTAATTAATTGAATAAAATGATCATAATATATTATTTATTTTGTATTATATGTACAAACATGAAACCACGGTTTATAAATGTTGAGCTATTTTTTTAAAATTATAATTATAAATAACACAATCTTCCGATATGGATGGATATGTTACAGAATACCTACCTATATAATTGATGAGATAAGACAAATGATAAATATTACGTGTTGATCAGCTATGAGCCAACTATAGGTATTTCAAATATAAAATAAACAAAAGTTGTTCTATACATGCTTTGATGGATCAATGGATGAGTTAATTAAAAATCTCAAACTTATTGACCTAAAAATTAAAAAGATAAATGGTAATGCAAGTCGGTTTACCTAAAAGCATGACAAAATAGATATAGATATCATCACAGTTGTAATAGTTTTTTTCAGTATGCGCATCTCCTTCACCTCCAGCCCATGTCATAGTTCTCCACTTCTGATTGATCGATTTTGTTCTATGCTATATATATATATGCATGTATAATGTATATGATTGACAGCCAATAAGAAAAGGAGAACTACGATATAGCGGTGAAGTAAAGAGCGGAGGATGCGTATCAAAAAACTGTGATGATGCCTATCTATTTTGTCATGCACCTAATAGTATGCAGGGTATAATTATAACTCATCGAGAATATTTTGTGGTGGAATTGAAAACATTTTCGCCATTTTTCGAATCTCTCACTATAAAGCGAGAGAACACGCCGATTCTGTCCATCACTCCGGCATGCCGCCGCGCCGGTTCCTCAGTGGCAGAGTGTCACGTGGGGATGCGCAAAGAACCGATCTTTGTCGGGCAGCCGAGTATTCTCTCGATGGACAGAGTATAGAATTAGTTTCAACATCGTAATATGACATATTTTCATTATTTGTAAATTTAATGATAATAAATAATAATGTATTAAAATAATATGTTCCCATTTTATATCGTACCTACAATTTGTAACAGATTTTATTGATGAAAAGGGGAAGACACCCATTGACTTTTTAATACTACACTAAAAAACTATTACACATATACCAATACCAAAACTATACTCGTTATAATAATATATATTTTATACACTATAACAATATTATTATATTAATATGTTTAGTTCCTATTCAGTATACATCCAATTCAGAATTCTATGATAATCGAGTAGTGGGTATAGCCATACTTATGGGTAATAATGACTATAATGAGTGATAAAATCGCATAAAATAAATAATATCGTAAAGTTTTTGAGCTAATATCTTTAGAATTCGCAAACACTCAGCGATCGATCCAGACACTGAGTACTAATACTTACTAGTTAGTACACAGATGCTTATTAAACATTACCTATAGTTATTAGATAATACTAAGGTACTGGCGTACTGGACATGGTTAAAATATCGTGGAATATCCTAAATTGAAATTTATTTTAAATTGCTAATGTTATAATTTTAATCATACTGCTGGGTATTGACTATTGGTAATTAATAGTTCCATCATTATATCATATAACAACTCAACACAATGCAATTATTGTGATACTATGATTTTATAAAATTATAAAAATATAAAATGTATTAATTAAACACGGGCAGTATAATATAAGACTGGTAGTTAGTACTAACTTATACCTACTAGTTTACTACTATCCATTTCGTATTATTGATTCCATTTAAAACAAAATAATAAAACTTACATACATTAAAACAGTTTTCAGCCAAACGTGAATTAGGTATATTTACTGGGCACAGCACAACTACTGAACTACGGCGATCAAAAACATAGGTATATAATATTATATTATAATATAAATATATCAATATTACACCATTAATAAGGCATTATATTGTTATAATACCTCTCACAGTCCAGAGTATAATATACAATATTCTACATTCTGTAACCGTGGTTCACTGCAGCTACCACAGAGTTACAGACCAGTAGACCACAGTATCTTTATTCCGTAGTAATGATAACAAAATATATTCGAAAAATAATTAATCTATTCATTATTCGAAGGAATAGACGTCCGCTAAAGTCAAGAACCGTACAATAACATCAATTTGATATCATCACAAATATATTCAAACAAAAACGTCTATGTAAGATTTTAAATTTAGTCGGGTACCTACACAATATAAAGCTATTAAAAACCAACAAACGTAAAAGGTGAGAATGATAATGATAATAATAATAATAATGTAATAATGAATTTGTTGGAGTATAATATTATAACCTGTAGACATAAAGTACCTATTTTGTTTTTCGGGACATTTAAGACGACCGTAATATTTTAAAATATAACAACCAAATAGGCTAAAATAGCGTTTAAAACTTGTTTCCTAATGGCAAATGAACAAACAGGAAATATAGTTGCTGATAATGCTTACGAATTATTACTGACACAATAATAATATGATCAATAATAATAATAATAATCATAATAATATAATTGGAAAATGTAATAAAACAATATATTATTACACAAACTGCATAATTCAGTACAATTACGTATACCTATGCCGTATGTGCACTTTTATAATATTGCCTACCTATAATATATTCATACAAGTAATATAATATATATATTGTGTTTTATATAGGTACTTGTATATAGGAGGTATATTATAATTTATGAATATAAATAATATAGGTACGCTTTATATTATTATCATCGTGTACAGTATTATGGTTTCGATTGGAAAATAGAATATAAATAGAATAATATTAGGCGTCCATAATTTCTAATAATATAGTATATGCTTCTCTACCTACACATTACCCATTTACAAGGACTTGTCAACCCGTTTTCATTTTACCTATAAAGTAAGAGTCGAGTTGTACAACGATCGTTGTCGCAATTATTACCTGTGATCCAAACGTTCCCATTGTAAATGCCTTCACTAAACGGCTCGGACTTGAGTACGAAATTATTGTTGTTGGACGGCATGGACTCCATGAATGGAAAATCGTTTATGAACATTTTCAAAGTAACAGCCGTGGTTTGAGAAGTAAAAGTACGACGGCGATGATGAAAAGCACCTCAGAACTCACGATGCTGGCATGACGTTATACTTTTTTAATATAATCGGAATAAAAAAAAAAAATGTTTAGTGAAATATAGGTATATAACAGTAAAAAAACAACAACAGTAATAAATAATATGAAAACCGGTGCACGTTCGCGTAACCTCAGTATAATAAATAATATGTAAGAGTATAAGACTCCTCAGTCATCTGCACCGGGACGCGTATTGTACAGAAATAATCGAATTATTCGTTTGAAAAATCGGAACACATTTGACTCAAATGCTCGACCGCGGCCGCCGCCTATTCACAGAGATAAGACCACGCGGTGGGGCCCATCGGTTTATTATTGGATATATCTCTTATCGCCAAATACGTCATTATCTGCATTAGATTGTCCAAACCACCCCTGGGCCCTGACTCATGTCGTTCTTAACCGCGTATAATATTGTAAGCCCGATTACAAATCAAAATGTAATATTTTGCTGAATTTCTATGCCTATAATTAGAGACTGGATTTTTATGTTTTTACATAAAATCTTTACTGAGAGTACCTATGCAGCTCCAATTGGAGAAGCTTTCTCGACGATTCATTTACCTATGAACTGATATACAAAATTTTTTAGCGCATAAAAAGAATATTTTTAGGTTAAAGAATATTTTATGTATAAAAAATGTTGTAGGAATATATTGCCATGTTGGGTTCAAATTTGAATATTTTATAAAAAATCTAATAGATAATAAAATATTTTTATTTTTACTATTTAAAACTTGTTATTATTATTATTTTTTGAGTTCATAAGGCTAAATTATTTGAGTTTGAGTTATTTTAATACATAATATTATTCTGTTGTTGAACTATATGCAATCATTTTTTTATTTTTAATATTATTATATTTTGAATTCATAAGGCTGAATTATTTAAGTTTGAGTTTGAATACATAATCTCATTCTGTTAATGAACTATAGGTATGCAATTATTTTTTATTTTTTATTTTAGAATTATTATTTTTTAATTCATAAGTTTGTGTTACAGCAGTTAATTATAGGTACACCAGTATATCACCATATTATAGATTAAATATATAACTGTTTATTTTTATAAACTATTACTTTTATTTGTTTTTTCACTGTTTAATACATTTTTATGAAAAAGAATATTTTTGCATATAAAAGATTATTTTGATGAAATTATAGAGCATAGAAGCATCTTAATTTCATGATTTTAAGCGCATATAAATCCGGTCTCTACCTATAATATACATAATAGGACATAGGCAAGTACTATATTATATTAGCTTAAATCGATCTTAGGCCATGTATTAATTATTCTATACAGTAGCCTACTGCAAAGCTGGGCAAGTTAATAATTTTTTTCAACTAGTTGAAGTTAAGTTACTTTAAAAAAAAAAACTAACTAAGTTAGAATATAAGTTAGTTTCTGAAATTGTCCAAATTTCTAACTTAGTTAGAAGTTAGTTTTTTTTTATAGATTAAAAAACCTTTTTGTTGAAATGTAAATAATAAGTTATCTAACTTACCATATTAACACTGCCACGAAAATTCGGCATCGTGTCTATAAAAAAAATATACTCTTAGGGCCGTTCTTACAATGTCCGGTAAAGTGTCGGTTAACGCTAACCGACTGATAACAGATTTTATTACCGGCAGAATTCTTCCGGTTAAGTGTCGGTTAACTTTAACCGGACGTCGTAAGAACGGCCCTAAATGGTTAAGCCACCCGTATAGATACTATTTATATCTAGTAGATATCAACATTATACAGACCACGCGGAAAAGCCGTGGTTCCTGTGCGTGCATTGTTATAAATACTAATAATTAATAATAGGTATATAAGCCCATAATCTATATAGGCATATATAGGCATATAGCCATAATGTCATGATTGAGGAACAGCTTTTGGAATTTTGAAATGAAAAAAAAAAATAATAACTAGTTAGTTTTTGTTTTATCGAGTTAGATTAGACTATTTTACACATTAAAACTAACTAGTTAGTGCCCAGCTTTGGCCTAATGGTACTTATATTAATATATTATATACTATATAAGTATGTACTAGTATCCGAAATTTGTCACCAAGAATATCTTGACCAAGGGCGTATATCGGCTATTTTTCAAGAGGAGTGGGACATGCAAACGAAGATGGACATGATACGTGTCTTGTTTGATTTTAAAGCATGCGATTAATTTTTTTAAATCCATTCGTTTTATTTTTGATATTTTCTGGCCGCTTGAAGCCAAATCCACTTTTTTCTATATCTTACTGTTTTATAATTGATTAGTTTGATTGATGAGTATTTGCATTACTTTGGTATGGTTTTATCCTATTAAAGGACGACAGGTAAGGGACATACTCTATATGACTACCTAGTCCAGGGATATAAAGTATTCCCTGTAACTTAACGTGCTAAACATTACCTGTTTCTTATTTTATAGTATTATACAAATACGAGCATGAACAGTGGGGCTCATTATTCTTTTAAATAAATAAAAAAAAAAAGCCGGTAAGTGGATGTCGTTCTGCTGTACAGTAGGTTACAAGTGGGTTAATTGAAGTATAATGGATTGTATTAAACTTGAATTCTATGATATAATATCATTGTATAAGAAAAACTATTCTGAGCGGAGACGGTTTGTCCGTCTGGACTTTTTATATTGTTATTATTTATTGTAGCCTGTAAGTTGAATTAATATTATAATATTATTATGTTTTATTCGTTGCTATGGTGATAAACAAAGCGTTAAAAATTAAAATCCCATTTTTAGCGGTTTTTCGTAATTTGTCGGTAGTTTTTCCCGTTTCATTAAATAACTATTCAGAAAATCGAAAAATTACCTCTTTAAAGTACCATTTTGATCCAATTTGCTAAAATATAAGGTACTATATGTTGAAATCGAAGCACTCCTTTTAGTTGAAATTTTGTATACAGGATAAAAAATAAAAATAATAATAAATACTGTTATAAAACCACTTACTTCCTTGCTCTGCTCAGAATATAATATATATATATATATATATATATATTAGAGACAAACAATTTATTTAAATTTATTAATTGACAAATTTAATAATAAAAATAACATTACTAATATTTAACGTGCCCTCAACATTTTTTAACATGCTATAGTTGGCGCCATGGGGTAGACGAAAAGAAACCAAGGAAATAAAACTACAACATAGGTAAAAACTAAAAGGAAAAAAATACCACGAAAAAAACAATAAAAATAAAAACCACATTTTTTTTATTTTAATTATGTAATTAAATTGTATAGAAAAATATTCCACCTGACCAGGTGTCCTGTCTGTTGACTCGTAATCAAATTTGTAAATTTTTAATAATTCAAAAAATATATAAAAACTATTTTAACTATGTTATGCTATGTTTCGAGAGTACTTTACAAAATTTTTATTTTTTACTTTATTGGACTTATCTTCCTTTTAATATAAACCATGTAAAATTCGACAAAAAATATATTTAAAAAATTAAATTAAATTAATTTTATTATAATAATAAACTGTGTAGGTCCAATTGTTTTGAATTATATTTTATATGCCCTGTATTTAATTTATTTCCTATTATTTATTAATTTCATGATATAAGTATGAGTATACCGAATCAGAGGATAGGACCTATTGAGACGGTGAGTTGGAACTTGGATTATTGATCTACATTTTTCTTCGGAAAATTAAAACAAATGTCTAATGAAATATAACTGATAGAAAAATATAAAAATTTGGTTTTTATTTTCAAGGTTTTTTCCTTTTGGTTTATTGTTCATAGTTTTTTTCTGTGATTCGTGCCATGGATTTGCACATCTCTGACCTAGTCCTTTTGAGGCTGAGACACGATTGAGCATAAAACACCTTTTTTACGACACGATTGAGCCAAATTGTCGGCGTATCAGAGGAAATCAGAATACAAAAGAAAACCTACACGATTAAGCATAAAAACTCTGCAACGTTGCCATTTTCCATTTTAAACTATATTATACAAAAAGATTTATTTAAATAACTATTATAATTCAAAATATAATATATCAAAAAAATTACATAATAATAATGATAATGATAATGATGATAATAATAATAATAATAGTTATGAAAATAATAAAATCAAAATATGGTACGAATTAAAAACAAATACTGCATGGTTTATAACTTTGTAAGTCAAGAATACTATAGAGTATGGGTGATTGAACACTGATATTATTTAAATGATAATTTTGGAATTGTATCTTAATTCATAATCTTATGTTTACCTTTAATTTTAAATTTTTAAAACTTCGGAACTTTATTGCTCCGGAACTAGTTTATTAACCGATAACATTGTCGATAAAGCTGGGCTCAGCTCACGACTCGCGTCTGGTATCATAACAATTATTGGTGCAATAATATGTGAAAATAATAAATTACAACATTTCGGCCACGAAAATGTGGCAACATCGTATAAAATATTCTATGCTCAATCGTGTTGCTAAAAAGGTATATGCTCAATCGTGCTTTACCGCCCTTGCCCACCCGATCTAATATAAATAGCAATTTACAATTTACTCAGACAAGAAATGTCTTAATAATGACAAGAAGATAACAAAAGACTTGTTAAGAGGGCGCCTCACCCGCATATTATGTTATCTTCGTCTTACAAGTGCGTAACATGGCAAAACACGTGTAGCTCCGTTAGTTTCAAAATTAGAGTGAATTGACCTCTTATAAAATTTAAAGGTAAAATTATTATCCAGGCAATCTCATGAGTCATAAGCTTTTTATTATATTTTAATTTAAAAGCGAGTTATGAGTATTTTAAAACTGTAAATTGTTTGTACATCTTAAAATACTCATAACTCGCTTTAAAATTAAAATATAATAAAAAGCCCAAGAGATTGCCTAGATAACAATATTACCTTTAAATTTTATAAGAGGTCAACTCACTCTGATTTTTAAGCTAACGGAGCTACACGCTTACACTTGTTCTGCTGAGCGTGCAGTTTGCCTTATGTTACGCACTTGTAAGACGGAGACAACATTATGCGGGTGAGGCATTCTCTTAAGTCTGGTAAAGACTAGGTATGTTCTTTGTACAGCTATAATATTAGGCAATAATAATCACGTAGGGCCTCTCGACTACCAAGTCCCATTTCCTTCTGCAATGGTAAGTTCGGAAAAATATATAGTTTACAATAATAGTATGAATACATTTATTTTCTTTAATAACTAGGTACGT
Source organism: Macrosiphum euphorbiae (assembly GCA_949089665.1). Taxonomy (NCBI): domain Eukaryota; kingdom Metazoa; phylum Arthropoda; class Insecta; order Hemiptera; family Aphididae; genus Macrosiphum; species Macrosiphum euphorbiae. The sequence goes on along the minus strand of CARXXK010000001.1, from coordinate 45,380,289 downwards.
AAGTAAATCAAGATCAGTGCTGAAGTACTGCAAATTATTAATCTGATTTAGGGTGAATTTGAATTTAAAATTGTCACCGATAAGCAAACATTGTTTGCAAACTATTCAGAACATATAATAGCTATGTATAGACAACATCTGTAAGGCTGACGGCCGTACAATAATTAACTAAAGACATTTCATTGGGCATCTACCAGTTGCCCCCAAAAGCACCTTTTTTTTATACCAATTCCCCCCAAACTACCTAGAGCAAAATGTACCAGTTGCCCTCAACCAAATGTACCAGTTGCCCCCAACCGAATGCACCAGTTGCCCTCATATGTAAATATATATACGATTAAAATATGTAGCCCTTAAAATAAGGGAGGTAAATATACAAAGAAGAATATTATAAATAGTAATTATTATAACAAAAAGTAGTACATTATATTATATCTAATTTTTTTAATATTTTTTTAACAAATTATCACATTGAATAATATGGCACTTTTCATTATAATTATATTATTTATTATGATTTTTTTCTACCATTTTCTACTACTTTTTTGTTGAAAAATTATAACATTGAATGTCACATAATTATAATATTTATTATTTTATTCACTATTGTATTCATATTATTTTGTTGGTAATTATTATTTATTACAAAATACAATATTAGGTGTATATTCCAAGCATATGCATTTTTTTCTATCATTTTATACTATTTTAAATATTTTTTTTTATTATTTGTAAATTTACCTCCCCTATTTTATGGGCTATATATTGTAATCATGTATATACTATATATTAACTGCATGTAAGGGCAACTGGTACATTCGGTTGGGGGCAACTGGTACATTTGGTTGAAGGCAACTGGTATATTTTTAAAATCCCGATAACAGCCTTGGGGGGCAACTGGTCAACACCCATTTCATTTGGTATACCTAGTTATATTGTAGGATTGTACTATTTAGATATTTAATCTCGGAGTGTGGCCCAATATATAGGTAACAAATTATTTTTGTATCTATAAAATCGTATTTAATAAGTGTCTGTACAACAGCTAATGGTAGTGCTGCTAACTTTATATATGAAGATTAGCGATTTCACCTGGACGGTAATTATTTGATATCTAACTGATAAATCTTGTTTATTTAAAAACTGTGATAAGGTGTTGTGTTAACTTCATGGAATGTACAATCCTATATTATTATGGCTATATGAGTACCTCAGTGACTGCCGTACGACATAATATAATATCCATTATTTCGTATCCGTATTATAGGTATACTTTTTTGATCATGATCGAAAATGTTTGTACCTGGTATTTAAATATTGATTTACAAAAACTAACAGTATTTAATTTATTTTATAACTGTTTAATTAGGTAGCTAATGGCCGAAGCTGCAGGGCTCAAGATCAATAAAAAAAAAATTGTTTATTTAAGAATAATTTGTATTAAAATATTATTTTGCCCGAGGAATATAAATTTGAAAAAATTAGAAATCACTATATATCAGGTACCAGCTATAGATGATTTATCTTTTATTTAAAACATTTTAATTTATATAATTTATGTTTTTATCTCTCAAATATATACTTACTTAATGTACATATAAAAGTGTACCTATATATACTAAATTCGTTTAAATGTTATATTTGATAATATATTACCTATAGTGTACAAGAACAACAATTAAACAGGTAATTCTCTTCTTTCAAAATGACAAAATATATTTGATTTTTGTCATTATACTATTATCTTTATTACGGAAATAACATAATAGTAATAATAATGTGTTAAATAAATAAATATTTTATATTTTGATGTTTACAATTTATAATACATATTAATTTAATGTATTTTAAATGATAATGTTTTACATGTTTGCTCAATTGGTTCTTAATCGTTCCAATGTGCATTTTTGTTCCTACCTATGTACAAATTAAAATTAAAATTAAAACAATTATCTTAAAAAGCATAATATTTTGATTTGCTTATATCAAAATGTTGTATTAGGGTATTCCGAATTGATTTAAATGAATTAAAAGAAAATTCTGTACATTAGGTGTCACTATGTAATGGATATGTTAAATTTGAATTCAATAATCATTGTATGTGAAAAACAATTCTGAGCGAAGACTATAATATTACTAAGTACATTTTATGAAAGCATCGTGATTAAAGTAATTTATTATATTATTAGGCATTAGTACTCCACTAGGTAAAATTATTTTTTGCCAAAAAAATTGCATTTGAAAATTTCATTATGATTTGTATATACTTTATACAATACAATAATGTACTCTAAACGTCTCAAATATGAATAATACTTTTAAATTACCTACATCAAAATAACTAAAATCGGTATTCTTTTAATATGTAATTTCGTCTAAATTTGACGGGATGCTTCAATATTTGGAGCTCAGCCAACAAAATTATTTTAAGTTACTAAAATAACTATTTTGATGATTATTATAATTTTATTGTATTTTTTTTTCTATTGACTACCTACATTTTAATGCAGTCACCAATATATATACACAGGGTGATTCACCAATTATGCTCACCCCTAATTTCTTCAATAAGACAGTTATTCAAAATCTGGTTTTTGAAATTTTTAAATATACTTAAAGACCATATTAACAAATTTTGAGATTTTTAGTACAACTTAAGGACTAAGGAGTGTCCAATGATCTGTGGAAATACATCTGTTTTTCAAATTAGAACCCTCTTTTTACGGTAAATTATTTAGTGAATAATTTTTCTGAAAATATCGACGTATCAGAATCAAAATTCAAACGAGTAGTATCGAGTTCTTTAACTTTCTATACTAAGGATATTAGATCCATGATAATGGATTTGAAAATTAATATTGATTATTGTTAATTAATATTAATCAATATTAAATAATTTGTAAAAATGGTCCAAGTATAATAAATATTAAATACTAGATGCCTATATCCAATATTACATATATTTTATATTTTTTTAAAACTATATAATAGTTCCTATACTAAGGACTATAATATTATCGTTAGTATAAACACTATAATAAACAGAATCATTTTCAGTTGTTTTAATGAATGTGTTTTCATTGTGAAATGAATCATTTTGTACCTATGTAATAGTATGAAGTTATTAATATGCTTGCTTTTCGATTACCAACTGTTTTGTTGCAATATTTGTATTGGGTCGTAGACTTAATTCATTGACGTGGTTATGAATTTGCACATCAGGTGCCCTGCTTTGCCTCCCTCCCCACAATACCATAAAGCTCTGTTTTTTTTCAGTACACCAGTATAATACACACTACACAGTAATAATTTATATTGAATATTTTAAACATATTATTTAACAATACATTTTTTTAATCAATATAATATGTATACATGCAAAATGCAGCTCACTCATCGCTATTTAAAAAAAAAAACGTAAAAACTTGAAATTCGGAATAGTCCTGTAGGCTCTAATGCTCTAGATGTGGAATAGGAAGGGATTTAAAAAAATTTGCATTTTAAGGATATTTAAGAAGTGTTGTAGAAAAAACCGAAAAACCTTGATTTTGATAGCTCGTCAATTACTATTTACAGTGTCAAGAGTTACGTTTTTATAAAAAGTTAACATAGCGGTTGGTACATAATGCTATAACATAAAAAAATATGTGGTCAATAAATTAGTGGGTACCGCTCTACTGTACAGTAGGTATCTATTACAGAGAGATCACTGTAATGGATGTGTTCAATTTGAATTCAATGATATAAAATTATTGTATTCGAAAAACCAACTAAAAATACTACCATTAGAGGCGTGCTCAGAAATTTTGTAAGTAGGAGGTTGGTCTGAGTTTTGGTAGGAATCCGTGAAACAACGGAAATCGTTAACTTTGAAAACCTATAACTTAAAAACTAATGATTTCTTGCAAATAATTTTTTCAATATCGTTCTTAACTTGTTGTAATACTTTTTCCGAAAAAAAAATTTTGAAATTCGTGTGGGCGCTAAACTAGATTTGTTCCCAATAAATTATTATAATTATAATATGTAATTGGGCGGTTATTACTTATTTTTAGTAGATGTTTAATTGTGGAAAGGGTAGAACTGGTTAGAACTTAGAACACTTGTGTTATGTGGCAAGAATTTGTCACTAGAACTCGGGTGGTCACCCATCCGGGAACTAGTTTGCACCGGCAGAACACGTTTTGTGACTGAAGCCAACCACCGAGCCACACCAGGACACGTAATATATATTATTATACTATATACATTATACTGAAATTCGGATGAGTCATAAAATTAATCTACATTTGCACTACCTTATCGTCACCGCTATTGAATTTGTTTAAACGTTTGACAACTTGTGTTTAATTTGTTTAAACTACCTGTGGTTACCAAGGGTTTCTTTCTTCCTATAGAAAATGCAATACTATACAGAACAATATTACTATATCTACTTGGTTATTGGTATAGGCACCTTCCTTACGAGCCACACGGTATAACAATAGTTTATTGTTATATATTATAATTTATATACCTATCAGTATTTAAGTTAGAGTTCAGATTAAACAAGCAAATAAACATAATATTAGTATATAACATATTAAACATAATACTATCACATATTTAAATTAAAATATCTTGAAATAGGTATATTAACAATCAAATTTAATATATTGTTATTTTTGCTAATGTTTATTTATTGATAAAAATTAAAAACGTAAGGTAAAGATTATTTGAATGCTACCATTATGCTTGATATAGATACCTTACTTTTTCCATACACGTCAAGAGTCACAATAGTTCTTATCTGAAGGTCAGAGGTCTTTTGGACAACCTTTATAAGCACAACGTTGTAAAAAGAAATATATTTGTATGTATTACCTACTAATATTACTATACATAACTGCTATTGCTGAAGTTATATAGGTACACAAAAATATCAATGTGTATATACATTTCTATGTACATACTTACTAATATTAATTAATAAGTAAAATATTTTTTTTAAAAAAACCAGGAACGGAAATGGCCAAATTTCCTATGAAAAAAAAGAGCAAAAGTATAGGTTACCACTTTGCAGTTCAGTAGCCAGTAGTTAGTCTTGAGACCTGTGTACCACGTCATTGAGTAGTTACTTGTAATGTGTGTGTTAAATTTGATTCAATGATAAATCATCGGATATACCACATACGTAAAACGATTATGAGCGAAGGCTGTCTGTCAGCCTATATTACTAAGTATAATATATATTATACACCTATTATGATATATTTGAATTTCGATTAGGTATAGTAATTTATTTTACTAATAGGATAGTTGTATACAATTTTCAAACTTTTTGTATAGACATTTTTTTTATCGACATTTATAGAAAAGAAAAAATTTCATATTTAAAAATATATATAAATAGCTTAAAAAGAGTCAAAATATTTTTTAAATTGTCCAAAAAGTGATGACACCATAAACAAAAACACGTACATAATTATAAAATCAAAACATTCATCGCTCCTCTCAGAATCTAAAAAAAATACTATGAGGTGTTGTCAGTTTCTGAAGTATCCTATATCAATCATAAAGACTGAATACTGATATCGGAATATATTACATAATCTACTTATATCGACCAATTTTTTTTCGTTGGAAAAAGTCTCTTACAGTCTCTTCTAAAAAATGAATGTGTACCTAGTGACTCTAAGTTGATGGTGTAGAAATTTGTGAAATTTTGAACTTGAGCTGTTCAATTTATTTAGCAAAAGAATATAAATCTTTTAGCCACATTTTAGTGGCTCAATCTCATCTTTCGACAACAAAAAAAAATGATCAAATGCGTTAGGTTAGGTATGTGAATACTTCAAACCACTTCCCTTAATGAATTTTATAATTTATATTAAACGGCGTGTATATAATATTGAAAAACATATTAAGTCCATTATAGGTATTAAATATTAATTTCGGTAAATTATATATTGTCATTTATGCAGAATATATTAGCTTTAATCAAAATTATAGTAATTTCACTATAGCTGATTTTACTTACATACGATTCGCTATAGTAGATACATATTATAGGTACGTAAAAAGAGGTTTGTTTTTATAATGTAACAATTTAAATAAAAATACTACCTACTATGTATTTAATTATACTTGTAACATTATTGTTTTTATTTTTATTTTTTGATCACTCTTTAAAATCAGTTCTAGTAAAATCGTTAAAACAGATTCATTTCATATTTTTTTAGTCACCGAAATAATTTACAGATTTAATTTTTATTCTTCCTTTCAAAATTTAGTATTCTCTAAGAGTTTTCACCGGCTCACCGCCATCACGATCTCTCACCATTTCTTTCGATCCTGAGCTATTTTTCCTTGGATTGTCCTCGAGGTCTTTTCTCCACCGGTTTCCACTCTACAAATGCTCTGCTTATATAATCCTTTTGTCTTCATATCACGTGTCTCAATCACTGATGAACCTGTCCTTTTATGAAGATGATGCCATTCCAATTTCTTCCCATTTCTTTCTGTAATTCTTTATTAAATTATTTCCTCCACATTCCTTTTTCGTTGTCATAGATCGGGCCACATATTATCTTCCATATTTTATTTTCAAAGATCCTTAGTCTTCGCTCTGCGATACTGGTAGAGTAGATATTATTACTGCCGTAAATAACCTTGCTTTGGTTTTTTTGGAGAACAGTTTTAATTAGAGATTCGTTTAATTTAAAATTCAAACACATTATAAGTAGTGTATGTTATTATCACAATCCACATAAATTAGCTTATTGCTAAGTAGATTAATTAAATTATTAAAACATTGTTGACTGTATACCACCTACATATTATTATGTATAAACACAAGCATACCTAAATTAAAATATTTAACAAATAAATAAATAAAATAAATATTAAATAATAAATATATTTAATTTTTCGCCAATTTTAAATTTTCGTAATTACAAACCTTAATCTAATAATTTTCACTCAACAACATATTTTCTAAATGCTCACCCGCTGTTCATGTGATATACTTAATCACTACACCTAGGTCAGAGTTCATATTATTATGTTTACCACCCGATTTGCATGAAATCTTTTGTTGTTCATCATTTTTAATGTTTTTTTGTAATGCCTATAAAATATATTTTACTGTCATGAACATAAATATAATTAATAATTTACCTTATGTATAAAATTGTATATAGGTACCTAGTTGTAAAATCTTTTATTTAGAGCGTTAGGTATTTAATAATTATTGATTTCCATCTTCATTGTGTGTAATCACTAAAATATTAATCTAATTTATGATAATTATTAATAAGTAATAACTTGACAACATTAATTTATTATTATATATTATTATTTATTATCTCCTACAGGACAGCACCTAATTAATCGAAGTAAAACGGTAAGAAAAATTACATAATATGTATTGTATTAAATTCCTTACACTCTATCAAACATTAAAACGTATAAGGAAATTCTGTTATAATTGTAGAAGGTAGGTTTCGACTCAGTCAATTGTAGTAACGAAAAAAAAATTCACTTGGCACAAAAATATAGTATAATATAAAATATGCACACTACCCAGTACCATTCATTATAAATAAGTACTATAGTATGTTTAACCAATGTACCTATAGTCTATACCTATAGGTTATATTATATTCAAGATATAAGTAAATAAATTGAATAAATTTGAATTTCAGTTTAACCACGTTATTTGTTTTCCTACGACTACAATATTATTTTTATAATTATTAGTTACCTAACTGGTCTGAGATTAACATATTTATCAAAATATTTTTATATTATTATGTTAATTAGTAGGTACCTATAATATTATTCTTGGTCAATTATATATGGATAATGGATATATATTATAGAGACTTTCAACAAATATTTAGTATCTAGCGATATGATAGAATTTAAAAAATATGTTATCTCTTTTTGTGTCAATGTGTCATGACTAATCAGAATCTACATTCTATTTATTTATGTTTGATTTTTGTAATTTAAAAATGTAATACAACGAACTTCACAAGTTTATATATATTAAAAGTATAGAAACTACATATTACATAGTCACCATATTTTATTTTATAAGCATTTGAAACTTAAATTTTGATGAACATGATCAAATTATGTTATAGGTAGTTAAATTTTTATTTCATACATTTCAGATTCTAAGTGGAGGGATGAATAAGTATTGATTTTACGGTGATGTGTGTTTTTTGAATTTTTTGTGTCTGTGTAAACGATAAGTATAGTTGGAACAATGCTTCGATTTTTAACTTCAGTATCTTTTTCAGGGGGGAAAGTAAATCTTAAAATACCAAGTAGTTTTTAAAATCTTAAGGAAAAACAAAAAAAAATTAAGGAAAAACGGGAATTTTTACTCAAAATCTTTTTTCGAGAACATCAATTTTGGTTTTTCTTGTAACACTAAAAAAATTACAGTAGATACATGCAGTTGTCACTGAATATTTATTTGAGCATTTTCCATACTGCATAAAATAGTGAGCTATTTATAGGAATATGCAATTTTCGATTTATATTAGCTTTTTTAAAATTAATGTCAATATAACATGATATGTTCGATCTGTCAAAAAACTTCGAAATCTAAAACAAGATTCCTCTTATAAGTTGTTGTCATTGGAAAAAAGCTGATCGTAAATCCATAGTAATCCTTTATGAGCGTCTGAAGTTTGAATTTTTACAAAATTCGTTAAAATCATAAAATTTGCAAATTATTTTGAGTTAGAAATTCATGAAAAATTGTCGTTTTATATCTAAGATTTGCAAATTTAATACAAGGCTCCTCACACATTGTTCCAATATCAGTTAAAAAATATTAAAAATACATTGGCAAGATTTGTTTTTATAGGTATTTAAAGTTCAAATTTCGACAAAATTTATCAAATTGAAAATTTGCAAATTATTTTGTAGTTAAAAATGTATAAAATGTTCATTTAAAACAAGGTTCTATGTGAGTTGTTCATTCTTTTACCAAAAAATCTAAATACATATAAATACCGTTTTATTTTATGGATATTTTAAGTTCAAATTTGGATGAAATTATATATTAAAATTTAAAACTGAGGATAACGATTTTAGTTATTTTATGTTAATTTAAAAATATTTGTTAATACCTCCGGATCTCCTTGAAACATTTAGAGTAGGTATATTATAATATTTTATACTCACAATGAAATTTTCAAATGCTAATAATAATATAATTTATTTACGTACCTATACAATTTAAACGCATTTATATTATATTTAACACATTGTTCAATTGTTGTACTGCACAGTTGCAGTGCACACAAATATGGGCTAATTAAACTATTATGAATGAAGTGGTTGGTAAAATAATTCGAAACATAAACTGTAAAAAAACGTCATATATGTATATAATTATTATTTTTGATAACATTTTCAACTTACCTATGGCCAAAGAAATTATTTTATTTTAAACAAATTCACCAATAAATAATAATTACATTTAATATTACAATTAATTATTATTTATGATACAAATTATTGTAGTCTAAACATATACTAAAATAGTATAATAATATAGGATATTTATTATAATGGATTCAAACAAAATATTAATAAAATTATATTATATTATAGTAGTTTTGTTCTATTCTTTGTCCATACGCTTTACATTCTTTGATGTAGAAATATTACATTTTATAAATAAATACCTAGTCTTGCAAATATTTAATTATTCATATTTACACTTAATAATAATAAATAACGTTATCAACAAATTGACCTTTACATTAAGATTCTCAGTTGGGGATTATTTTTTAAGTTATTTTAAATACTTAGTTGGTACTGAACTACTGTATTATATTACTAATAATTGGTATACATCATCTTTATTTAACAGTATCATTTTTGTGAAAGAAAAACGAAAAATGATAATATTTACCTAAAATAATTAAAACGAAACCACCTAATTAACCTTTTTTTCTTAAGATAAATACTGTCCGACATTTGTTCCCAAGAGAACATTAAGAATACTATGTGGTAAGTGAATATAATTTATACTGAAGTCAATATGCTTGATGGAAAAAGTCATCACTTCATAAATTTTGTTTTTTTTTTATTATTTATATTAATGACTAAATGACTTAAAAAGAAAACGCAAACAAGATCAAATACACCGGATGTTGGACATACCTTGCTTCGCCTCAATATATGCTCCCTTGTAAATTGTAATGTATATTATTAATGTTTGCTGAAAAGGTTCATTTCAAAAAAATCTTCTACTTAGTACAAGTGTACAACTACTTAGTACCACACTCGCAGAGATATCTTCAAAATATTGTAACAGATATATTATTTTGTCCTCACACTTAGAAACTACTGAAAAATCATAGTCGGAAAAGTGTCTTTATACTTCAACAATATTTTGATAAAAGTAATTAACATACTAAAAATAAAGTAGTTAATATTACTAAAATAAAATGAAGTAATACAGTTGGATCCAGTTCTTCGATTTTAGAATCTAAAATGAAACGTGGTATTGTAACACATTTTTTTTTTATAATGTAAGCAGACACCTATGTGATTTTATTTATAAGTTATAGACTTATAAATAATAATGGTAACAATTTTATATTATTATGTTATTTAACTTCCGTGAGTTAAATAACAAAGGTGGCGTTCGGTCAATAATCTGTGTATAGTAAGTTATATTATACAATGTAGGTATTATACTGTATAAAATACAAAGAAAAGATTCAATCGAAACGTTAAAATAATGCACCAATAGTGTTATATAACTGTATGATTACTTATGATTTATAAAACAAAATTAACTCAATAAGTAACTATATCCAGCTATTAACATCGTTTGAAACAAAATCACATGTATATGCGCATGTATACTGTTAAGGTTTCTATTCTGTTTAACATTTGATAAGAATATAAGATATTTAATTATTATAAAGCCATATTATTATTTTATGTAAAGCTTATTTAATTATCACGAAATGTCTTTTGTTCATTTATCAGCAGTTTATTAATGATTACCTGTAGCACTAGGTTTCGCTGTGGTATGATTATACGATATTAATTATAGGTATCTATAAAATATTATTTTAATTAAACGTAATATTTTTTTAATTGCAATAAATCAACATTTTACACTGTTTTGCAGTCGACGTTACAGTAAATAATATTATAATAACGAACAATTTTCGGCGTCTAAATTGTATATTATACTATATTATATTATTATAATACGAATTTAGAGTAAACCTAATCGGAAATGGGTAGTTGATTATTCTATTTCATGATGAACACTTCAAATAACATTATTTGATATCCGTAGATGTACTGTACCTATACAATATTATATCAGCTGTGAGCATTGCCTACTTCGATTAGTACATTTCCGTTAGGGATTCAAAAAGCATTGTAGTACGTTACATTTATGGAATGACAATTTACACAAATATTTGGTGTGCTTTTAAGCCGTATTTACTGTTTTTCTTAATATACGTCAGCCCGATGATTATAAAAAACATATAATTCATATTCACCAATCGAATAGCAATTTATTACATTTTTTCTTTAGATTAAAATATCATTATATAACCAATATTGTTATGTGTGTGTGATTATAGACTATTATGAAAAATGATTTTTTTCTAAACACGTTTCGGATGGATTTAAATATTTAATCACAGCAGTCTTGTTATTAAAAAATATTAATATTGAAAATTATGTAAACATACAAAATTATGGAATGAAACGAAACGAAATTACAATATTATCATTTGGTATGTCCAATTAAAATGCAACTGCATTATATTATGTTATATCCGTTGCTGATAAATATGTAACAAAAATGTAAGCGGTATAAATACTCCAATTAACATAGCTTTTGAAATCGTGTTCCTGACTTGATTATACAGGCAGTACGTGTAATAAACAAAAGGAAATTAATAGTCACGTGTGAACCATACGAATCGATATAAATAAGATAACTATAGGTAATAATTAATAACAAACTATAGTGAATATAAATCGTTTTGATAAAATAATATTATGTACCCACCTGGCCACCTACCTATCTTTATAATAATTCTTAGTTATATTTTCACAGTATATTGTACACCATCAGTTTTGAGTCATAATTAGTATTGACATCCGGTTTGTGGTTAAATTCACTTACTAGTATTTACACTTAAAATGTCAATGATTATTATATTATAGAAAAAACACATTTATTTCGATATCTAACTACCGAATAAGTCGATTAAGACAGAAAATGGATAAAAAAATCTATGAAGCTATAAAGTAATTTCAACTAAAAACGCTGTACTTAGTAGAGAAGTGGGTTTATGATAATTGTTAAGGTGATTAGTGATTGTAAATCTGTATTTAAGATTTTTTGAGAGGGCTGTTGATTATATTTTATTAATAATGGAGTAATATTACTGTTGTAACTTGTAAGACTAACTTAATGGTGTATTAAATTTTCAATTATTTTGAGAAGTGCTTCTAAAATCATTACTTGATTAGTTAAAATGTAAAATGTTTCATTTTTAAGTTAAAATTGTTTAAACTATTTGTGGTAAATAAATTATTGGTCCAGTACATTACAAAAGATTTTGTAAATGTTAGTCTTCACAATACTGTGTGAGTGCACTTGATTTTTCGTAAAAAAATACTAATTTTGGTAATCTCCCTGAGATGGGCGTATTATTTTAATTTTCCCAGGGTGTTAAAAAGCTAAGATCCGGCCCTGACAGTACCTATATGGATCATTAATATTTTTAAACTGCTTTATTGTAGATTTGACAGTTGTTTTTTTGATTACACTAATAACAACTTATGAGAAACCTTGTATTAACTTTTCATGATATTTTGGCCTAGAAAAAACATTTTTAACGACAATAATTTAAAAAAACTAATAAAAATCAAAATTCTCTACGGCCTATATAGCTCAAAATGATTTACAATATTTTGCTAATATAAAAATTTACTGAAAATTTCATGTATCTACTGTTATTTTTTTTTAGAATTACACTAATAAACAAAATCGATTTTTTCGAAAACTGGTTTGCTTAAAAATCTCAGTTTTCTCTCAAATTTTTTTTTGTTTTCCTAATGGTTTTGAAAACTATTGTGAATTTTTTGACTCCCCAAATTACCAACTACATTCACTTTTCTACCAGAAAAGATGCTGAAGTAGAAAATTGAAGAATTTTTACTGACCCAAAAGGAAATGATAGACATAAATAAAAAAAAAAAAATAAAAATATTCACATCATTATAAAATCAAAATCTCTCCACGTAGAATCTAAAATTTAAAAAAAAAAAAAAATAAAACATAAATAAATAAATAATAGCCAAAATATTTTGAAAATTCATCATGTTCATAAAATGCTAATATTAATAATTGGTAAAGAATTTTAGTTTTCACAATTATTTATTTCTCGATTAAGTACAGTAATTTTTTAAATTTTAAATTTTAAATTTGTTCGTATAACGTATAGAAAAAATAATATTAAATATATTTATAAATATTGAAATATACAATTTATATCAACTCGAAAAAAAAGTATAACAGTAAAAACTTAGGGAATTTATGAAAGAAGCAATCCTTTCTATTATGTATATTTGTTAATCATAACATACTGTAAGAGATAACGACCCTATTTAAGCTCCGCAGTCATATCTACGAGGGTAACCTACTAGTAAGTTTTTATTTAATAACTAGTGGATTTGGTTAAGATGATATACGATTATTGATTATTATTTTTCTTAAAAAATAAGTTATAATCAAACGTAATAATTATTTTGGATATATGAATAATTTGGAATTTAAGGGGTAAATAATAAACCTTAGATTGAATAGGTACCTAATTTGTATATACAGGCAGTGTATACTAAAGTAAGCATAATTATGATTTTATTTTTAAAATAACTCAAATTATATTATATAATAATGAACAATTTTTTTAAAAGTTATATTATTTGTTGAATAACTTTGATGGTCAAACATTTTAGAAACATAAAATTTGGCATTTTTTTTGACCTAGTTTTATAATTCAGCCGATGCCTATATTAAATGGCTGGGCCTAGGTGATACTGTTACAATGTTATCTAATAACTAATGTAATCTTTTAATATGTTTTCAATTTTTAATTGTCTTAAATAATTATCAATATTAAGTTATACTTATAAATGAAAACATTTAGCAGAAGTGCCCAAAGGCTATTATAAAATATTAAATAATAGGTACCTACTTAACAGAAGAATTTTCACGTATTTTAGGAATGTTGTCCCATCCTAAATGAGTAATGACTAGTCGTACAATTTTATGAATTGAGCTAATTCATATATTTATTTATAAGTTATAACATATTATAGAATAATATGGCTATACCTTTTTTCAAATGTAGTATCCGTATTATGAAGAATGCTATAAATGTCCAAAAATCTTTCTAATCATAAATGTTTGATTATATACATTTTAAAAATAAAATGATGTCAATTATTTACAAATAGGTAAAGTAAACACTATTTTATCCAAACACAGAAAGTATTTGTCAAGTAGATTTTTAAATGCTCAAGTTAAACACTAAAACGGATGTAAACCTATAATAACTAATAGATATCCATAACCATTCTATTATCACAAAATTTAAACTTAACCTAAGCATCGAGATCACTTCACAAATGATTATTATACACAAAACGTATACATATATATAACAAAGGTAGAAATTATGGTTCATAAAACTCTTCTTTATACAAAAGTAAAAATATAATAATTTATTAATTCCTGCATTAATGATCGATTGATTAATGTAATTTTACTAGCGCCATAAATATTAATAATAATATGTGGTTATACACATAAACAAATCTGTAAACGGTTTTGCATATTTTGCAATCTTCATAAAATTGCAAAAATAATTGTTTAAATGTAGGTACATTATCTCTATTTAATTTACTTCTACCTTGCACCTTTAATGGGATAATTATTTAATGTACCTATTTGTATCCACGACTACAATCAATGAACTTATTGTCTTCTGGATTCTTACAAAAAATGAATAAACATCTTTCAACATTTATAAATTGTTTGAAAATTAGTTTATTTTATAGGTAGCACTTGGTCTACCACATATCAAGAAAAAAGCTATTTATCTAACAAACAACACGTTTGAAATTTACTTTAATAGATATATTTTATTGATTCAAATTAATATTTATTTATAATAATATGTCTGTTATCAATCTACCGTGGCAGGCTATTATTTAAATTACAGAATAACATATTTTCATATTATAATAAAAATACTCGTAATATGTAGACTTCTTAAAATGTATAATACGTTTATTAAACGTCTAATAAATAATGAATTTTATTAGAGTGATGCAAATAATTCCGATCACGTTTGTTCATACGAAACACCATAATATAATAATATAGGTCTTTTAGTATACTCCATGTTTCTCGATCGTTATATTTCTTGGATAGAAGAATGAGTAATAGGAAATAATATCTTAATTTACTAATCTACTGAAATAATAGTTATTATACTAGTATTGGCGTATTACCCATCAATTATTATTATAAGTAGGTAACCATATTTTTACATATTTATTTCTTCGGAAACCTCCTACCTGTTATAATGGGGTTACTCGAGGTTATCACCGAGCCTATTCTCATCATAGTTATAAAAAAAAAAATATGTACGAGTGGTTATCAGTATGTAAGACTTGAGTTTTTATCAGCTCACCATGAAGAAAATGCTAACGTATTGATAAATATTTAATATACATATATATATATTATTGTATCATTTATATTAGTATAATATTATACACACACTCGAATACACGTACGCGCACCACTGATAAAGAAAAATCAACCCTGCACAAGTGGATATTTTAAGATTAGCTAATGAATATAATAACATTGAACGCACGTAACCGAATGAGACTTTTACAATCGACGTTTACTCGCAAACGGATGCGACTGTTTCCAATACAATTTAGTACATACACTGCAGATGTTTGTGAGGCACGAGAAGCCCTTAATACAACTTTCTAGAGGCTTCTTCAATTAATTAAAAACTATATTTATATACATACATATTATATTGTTATTATTATATCTCATCGGTATACATCGTCTGCGTTAATTAGGCTGAAGGTTAAACTGGTGGGTTTTCTTTTTTTTCTTAAATACATTTATTCATTTGTTCATCGATTGAAACACCATACATTTTTACGTTGGTTAACATCCTCGAAGAATTTTTTAAGCATTTCATCGTGTGTAGTCGTGTAGACTGCAATCTATATAGTTGAAATATTATAGGTTTGATACCTAATATTATAATATTATATATCTACACTATGCCAATGCATGTTTCACCTCACGTATACCAATAAATAACAGTGTGCAATAACTAAAAATAATACACCAACATAGGTAATACATATTGCACATATACATGTATTTTATAACTACATTATGAAGTTATGGTATTAGTAAATCACATACATAAATTATATTACGTTAATTTAAACGTGAATGTAGATTATATACAGGGTGATTCATTTAACATTTAACACTCGATACATCGAAGAAAAGTATTACAGTTATCGACTTTTTGAATGACAAAGTAATTTTTGAAGTGATAATTCTGTACGGAGGAGATTTGTTCTTCGATTTTTTTTTGTCTAAAATCATTAAAATATTACAGTCCGAATCATTGGTTTTGAACCTTTTTTTAAACACTGCACACACCGACACCGTGCTCTTCATAATATTATCACGGCACAAGTCTCAGCCATGAACAACGCTTTCTTCATCAAAGTCTATTTTTTTAGTCCATCATTTATTTTTTTACACCAAATTAGTTAATCAAAATTTTACTTTCTTATATATATATATATATACTCTGAGGTGCTTTATGAATATGAAGAAAACACTCACAATTGCTGATCTACATAACTTTAACACAAGTTTCTTTATTAAGATATATTTTGTTTTACAAATTAGGAATGTGGAACGGTAATAGTATAACGTGAATTCGAAGACAGAGAGGCTATCGTCCAGTAAGCCACGGCGTAGCTCGTAAACGATGCACACACCCTCGTGCCCCCTCCCTATTCAACGAACGGTAGAGTAGATAACGTCACTGGCGATACCCGAGATGGGTAGCGACAGTGAGAAATGATAATTCCACAACTGATATTGTTACTCCATAAATTCATGGCGGGAAAGGTGAACATAATCATATCTGCATTGCTGATATGATTCCCGGTGGTGATATGATCACCGAATGATGAAATGGTGATATGATTACCCTATGGTGATACGATCACCGGATGGCGAAATAATTGGGATATTTTTACCCAGTGGTATGATTACACGGCGGTGATTTGATAACTGATGGTGATATGATTACCCGGCGGTTATATGATACTTGATGGTGATATAGTGATTTGAACCCGGTTTTGATATGTTTGTAAAATATCATGCAATTTGACCATTCTGAATTTGAATTCAAGGATAACCTTCAAACAAAGTAGTTCAAACATACTTAATTTGCAAAAATAAAAAAACTTCAGACACATAATATGGTTTGTAAGATAGTTTTTGTATACGCTCAAGAAAATTACTGGGGAAGTATAAAATGATACATCAGAGTAAAAACCCATTCGAAAATTAAAATTATTATTTGGTCGAAAATTAACTTAAATTTAATGCAAGATTTAGTTGTATTCGTGACACGAGTATAATAATTTACGCAAGAGATAAAATTATGGCTTACCATTATATTAACAAAGTCATCAGAAATATTTGCATCTAATATATTAATACTCATATCTTTGTTGCTATCTTCGAAATGTTTTAGACAATCATTTAGACTGGTCGAAAAGTTATCAATATTACTATTAGGGGAGATCTATTATCTGTATATACAATATACCTATAATATTAACAGGGTTATTATCTATATACTATATCAAGAGAGATTTCAATTGAGTTGCAATTAGTAATTATCTTATGTGCAATATAATTTATTTTAAATTTGTTTTTAATGAATACAGTCACTCCATCACTTTTATTTATTTTACCTACCTAGTGAGTTGATTGTTTGATATCCACTTAGCTCAAATTGAAAGTCATATAGGAGCCATGTTTCAGTAAGAACGATATTAAAATTAATTAAATTAAAATTATTCGTTTATACAATATATAAACGAATAATTTCGGATGTACTGTATAGAAAATAAATAGATTTAAATGCATAATAATTTTTTTATTTTTATTATTAGAATAATTTATAAAATTAAACAGGCAATTCTATTTAATTGAATACATATTTATATAATATCTAACCTAAATAAACTATAAACTTGAAGAAAAAACATTACCAGACGACACGACCTCCACCGTTATTGGTCGTACATGTTGAAATTGACTATCCACACGTTAGGCCTTTGATGAGGAATTTCGACATGAAAGACCAATAACGGCAGTTGCGGTGGTCGTGTCGTCCAGCATTCTGTACACGGTGGCAAAAAAATCAATGACTTGAATCTAAACTCGAATTAACTAATTATGCAGCTTGCAGTCACAAGGTATCTTCGACGTGCGTGGACATTTTGTATGCGTAGATTCTACATCGAATATGGCTTGACGTGACTGGAAACTGCATAATTAATTGATTCAAGTTTAGATTTGAGTCATTGTTTTTTTTGCCACCGGGTACGGAGTGCCGGAAGACACGACCTCGGCCGTTATTGGTCTTTCATGTCGAAATTCCTCATCAGAAGTCCAACTTGTGGTTAGTCAATATTACCGGCATATGGTACATGCGGTGACTGCGTCCGGAATTTAATGCACAGTGGTAGCTTAGTCCAGCAAGTCGTGAATGGTGGTGATATCCGGCTCGTCGGCCACGGTCCATGGAGGCATAGTGCGTCGGGGCGGACATTGCGTTGGACAGTTCATCGACGCCGATGGACGGTGGAAATATCCAATCGAAATGAGCAATCTGCCTGTGCTTGGAATATTTTGGTTTAATTGTATTAACTTCACAATTGTAAATTGGTTTAGATTCTAAACGTGAGAATAATATAAACAAACAGAATACAATTTTTAAAAAATGATTTATTCCGGCCTCTGACATCCAAGTTAAAATGAAAACCGTTGTTGCCGGATATTTATTTATTTCTTAGTTACATAATGTGCAAGAAAAAGTATTACTTCTCGTTTTAAGTCGTAATGACGTAAAAATACGATAAATATAAAAATGACACCTGTCGATAGTTATATTAAAATCAGATATTAAAATAGTAAAATTACACTATTACCTTCTTCCAGGGGTCCTAAGAGCTCTCGAGATCGTGTATTCGAGAATTAGATTAAATACACCGTACAATATAATTTTATGAAAAAAGCACGCATACAATGTAACAACTGCAATCAATACAAAATATTATATTAAATGCCTTACCTGATTCGCAGTTGTTTATGGATAATGCTGTAGGAGTTGTAGGTGACACAAGGTAATACTTCAAATACATAAATTGAAATAAAGAACGCACTAATTATGGCTTATCTATTTTTTTAATAATAATGGGGCTCAATTTTTAGAGGGAAAATGAAGGGTCAGTATTGGCAATGCGCATAAGACGGATGATCGGTGAGTTAAGATAGTAGTTTGTGGAAGAGAATGGTATATGGAATGGAACAGATGATCGTGTACGGCGCGACGGGAGGGGACTTTAAAAAAGACACTGGATAGTGATTTTAGAATGTCAATTTTAGAGGACAGACGATTAGATAGAAATGATCTATCAGCTGAGTGACGACGATCAGCGAGTCTTTCTAAGGAAAAAAGGCGTTGGATTGGCGTGTAATCGTGAGGTGGACAGGATATGTCTAATTTATAAGTAGTGTGATGGAGGAGTTTTCTTTGAACCCTTTCAATCATGCTACGTGCAGAAGCGGTGGACGGGTCCCAGAGGATGGTTCCATACTCAAAGATGGGATGGACTAAGGAACCAAAAAGAGTTTTTAGTGGAGTGAGCAGGTGAAAATCTGTAAGGATACGATTTATGAAACCTAGCAGTTTAAGAGCCTTACAACAGATTATCTGAATGTGCATATTAGGGCACAGGTTCTGTGTAAGAGTAAATCCTAAATCCTTTACTGAATTATTAGAAATTATCAAGGAGGTATTAAAAACCCTTCACAAGTCTCATAAAATATATTGATATAACTTTGATCCATAGCAGTACATTAGTTTCGATTAAAAGAGGTTGCGACATAGGCGGAGATTGGAGAGGAGCTTACAGCCCCCTAATTTTGTTGTTGTGTGGGATCGAAGCCCCTTCCCCACTCACATTGATGTTATTAATGTTAGCCCAACTGACATTTTAATGGATTTCCTTCTGTTTATTACTAAACAATTAAAATAATTATAAAACAAATTCATAATACCTATTTTGGTTTTTCGCAATTATTTTAATAAATACCTACAAAGAAATATCAATTTTTAACTCCCCCAAAGTACAAACTAGATTCAATTTAATACCAGAAATCTTCAAAGTTAATTATCAGTTCATTTTTTATATAGGTACTAGAAAAAGTGTTTTCAGGCACAAAAAAAAATATTAAAAATAACACATCTAATCCTGGTAAAATGAATAATTCATCGCTCCACTCATAAGCTAAAAGACATAATATGACACATTGAAATTTTTATTTATTAGGATAAATTACTAATAGCTATGGATACAAATTAAGAAGATGGTTTTATTTTTCTTCATTGAAAATAACTAATAGGTCATTAATAATGATCATGTTTAAATATTAAGCCAGTCCCATACTTATAAATTTATTCATATTATATACTATAATATATTAATATGTTATGTTGTGTTATAATAATATAAAATTTGAATCTCATGAAGGAAAAGCTGTGTTTTTTTTTTATTATTATTATTATTGTGTCATCCACTCATCCCTAATGACGGTCTGAGGATGAAAATATATCAACATTTTCAGAAAAATATATTAATTTAGACGTGTGCATGGAATAAAACTAATAGCACCATCTATAGTAGACTTATACTATACAATATACATCAATATACATGTGTACCTATATTAAATTAGCAATTTATGAAATGAAGTACCTATAAACACATGTTGTGTTATATCGATTAAATAAATACGATTTTGTGTAATAAAACTTCGTAATTAAAAAAAAATTGGAAATACATTTTTTACAAATACATTCATCTAAATTAGAAATAAATTATGTGTATTAAACACGCACGATATAGTTGGTGTATATCGCTTTTACGAGAGTCTCTTGAGAATTTATAATAATACTGTTGAGCATGATATTATGCGAGTAGGTAGTTTGAAAGTAAATAATAGTAAAACAAATTACCTAATCAATAATATAGTATAATACCCATTACGAGTTTTCAGTACTTTCAAATCGACTGTATAGGAGTATAATATTATGGTATAGGACATGGTAATATACAAGAAGAACGGTTTTACTTTAGTTTCGATATTTTTGTACAATGCACTACTTGGCGGTTTAACGCGACAACCATTTTACAACCAAAATAATGGGAAAAATCAAAAACCATTATATGTATATATAATAAACCGTTTACACAAAAATATATAATCAAACATACGAGCTTAAGGAATAATTTTTGGATGGATAACAAATATTCATCGTAAGTATATGTAGTATGTACATTAAAATTTAAGGCTCCTTTATAACGAACTACATATAAGACGAAAATCTCCTTACAACGGAAAATAACAACAGTAGATATATAACCTATGTACCGTATATTTTATTCTTTCTTTAACGGGTATACCTATTCTTTTATAACGGAAAAATCAGTTTGCACCGAGTGATTCCGTTATAAGGAGGTTTCTCTGTATAATAACAGATTTATTATAAATGAAACACTCTGATCCGCCAATGCTTTGCTATTAGCTTAAATTTCAATATATATAATTCGTATGGGTTAAAAGAATACAATTGATAAATATTATTGTATTTAGTTTAGAAAATGTAAATTAGATTTACACATTATAATTTTTTTACAAAATTACTGTTACTAGCTGTAGGCATGTAGGCTACCTATAGGATAGCTCACGCTGCACCGAAATTTAATTTAACGGAAATGCTTGGATCAGTTTTTGTGTCCTTTTGTTTATTTTATTTAAACATTTTTTGAAAATGAAACGTATCCTTTTAATTCTGTTTATCGAAGTGCTTTTGGATACATAATATTATTTTGGTTTTTCCACCGGGCGCGTACAAGAATCAATCAGATGGTTTTCCGATGCTTGAGCAGGCCACATATAGTTGACAACATGTGAGAGGCCAGAGGATTTGGATTTTCCAAATTTAGTCCTCACTCCTCACATTTTTATTCAAAACTAAATACACCCCGGAAACTGTAAACATTTGAGTTCGAACGGCATATTATTTTCTTTCTCAATCATTGGGATTTGGGATGCGTGTCAAGAGTACATGTTTCCTTTAAAACTTTACATTTAAAGTTTTTACTCAAAGATATTGTTCATTATCTTTTTCACTTAAGATCTGGTACCATTAAAAGTATCGTTAGGTTGATGTTTATAGAAGCACGTCAACTTCAAATCTTGTTTCTTCGACTCTTCTCAGAGTCCATGTCTCAGACCCATATAATACTACTGGAGCAAGTGACTTTAAATTATATGTAAAGCAATTTAAAATTGATTCGAACAAAAGTTATTTCATCTGTCAGGTCTTTCTGTTACCTACACTCTGTATACGGGCATATTAAATTAAAATATTAAATAAAGCATAAAAACGTGTCTTGTAATGTAGATTAAATTAATATGGTTGTGTGTAATGAAACTGTGTAACTAAAAAAAATGGGAAAGCATTTTTATAATAAATACATTTACCTATATTGGACATATTATATTGTGTGAATTGAACACGCACGATATAATATAGATGTATATAGTTTTAATGAGGGTCTCTGGTGAATTTACAACAATAGTTCCATGATATTATATAGCTTAAAAGTAAATAATAGTAAACAAAATTAATCGATATAGGTACATAATATACCTAGTACAACTATATTATTTATTAAAAGTTTTCGATATTTTAAAATTGACTGTATAGTAGTATAAAAATGTAGAAGTAGTAATCACGAACCACTGTTCGACTTTATAGTTTCGATGTTTTAGCTGAATGCGTACTTGGAGTTTAAAGTGACAGCGACCTTACATTCCAAAATAATGACGAAAATCAAAAATATACAAAAATATGTAATCAAACATATGAGCTTGAGGAATAATTTTTGGACAGATGATAAATACTCATCGTAAGTATATTATATTATACATGATACATCGATTTTTGTTTTATTAAATGACTTGGTTTAAGATAATGTAGGTAGGTATATAAACAGATTTTTGTTTTTTTTTTAAACAAATAGCTATATTTGAATAAATAATCATATCTACAAACTTTACAAATACAGTACAATAAATAGTTTAATTATAGAAATGTCGTTGTGAATGATAATATGAGAGTAAACCTCACAGTCAAGACACCGGATTTTGTTTATCAGATCACGCACCAGTTTCGTTCTAGCCGTCTGAGTGGATCCTCAAGAAGTGTGCTTTATAGATACGCATCGAGATGAGTTAGTCAGGGGTTTTTGTCGGAAGCATTTATAAAAAGGTGGGCAAATGGGTGTGGCTCTGCTGTACAGTAGGTTACAAGTGGGTCACTGTAATGGATGGTGTTAAATTTGAGTTCTATGATATAGGTAATATCATTGTATAAGAAATACGATTCTGAGCTTTGTGATTGGGCATGTGGGTGAAATAAAATAAAATAATTATAAGTTATAACATCAGTGCCGCATTTAGAAATTTTGCTCCCCGATGAAAAAAAAATTGGAGCCCCCTAAGAGGCCTGCCCACGGAAAATATGGGAGATAGATCCTCATTAATCTTTTAGATTTTTAGCACAGAAAAGAATATATTTTGTTTTACAATGTGTGATTTTTTTGAAATATTGTTTAGTAATTGCTTGATCCTCTCTCCTCAAAGATACATTTGAATTTATGTCACTTAAACAGTTAAACCTTGCTTATAATTCATCAAATAAGTTGTTTTTTTTAAACATATTTAAGTAGGTTGTAAGTACTTTATGAATAAATAAAATAGAATTATATAAAACTATGCAAATTAATATTAATTAAAAATTGTCAAACAGCATAATACTTTATAATATACAATATTATTATACTAAATTATATTATTATACTGTTATTGAAAATAATTACAATTATAAAATTTTAATAATTCACAAGAAAACATATTTCTGACCACAACATTTTGGAGTAAAATACTGGCGCCCAGGGCAGTTGTATCCAGGGCCCCCCCTAAATGCGGCCCTGTATAACATATTAATTATTTTGTTTTATTACAGGATCTATTGGATAAGTGTATTAATTGGATCATTTGCATTATTAGTATTTTTATCGTATGACATAGTTTTGAAATGGTATGATTCTCCAGTGAATAGATTTAATATTAACGAACCACGGCACATGTCTGAAAATCCATTTCCCGCAATCACAATTTGTCACAACGATCCTATTACTTCAAACACAATGAACTTAGCCTCCGTACTGAAATGGGAGCGAGAAAACAAAACCGACGAAGAGTAAGTATTTTTACATTTAAATGACGAATTATTATATTATAGACTATAGTACCTAATTACCTATATATAATTATATATTATATATTATATAAATTATATATATAATTACTAATACATTTATTTATACGAATAATTGAAATTGCAGATAATCGAGATACTTAATCTATAAATAAAATATTGCTCAAAAGTATAATGAAGAAACATTTTTTTTTATATTTCAAAGAAATATTCACAGTCTATAGATAGCTATATAGTATAGTAAAAATATTTGAAAGCACATAACAAGCAAAAAATAAATTATATGTAGGTACATAGGAATATAAGAGATACAAGCGAGATGAAACTACCCTTTAGTTGCACTTGAGAAAGTATTTAATATTCATTACAAAAATATGTCACACTAACCACTATATTGAACTTAGAGTCAACAGTGAAATCTATTTCAATAATGATTAACTTATTTTTTGAGTATGGGCTCATGTATAGATCGTTGAGTAGAAGGTTAAACACCCCAAACGCCTACCAGGGGTAGTCAGTAATTACCCACCTCTTAAAGACGTAAAGTAATCGACTGATGTTTGTTCAGTCGACAAATGTTGGACGGTTGCTTAGCTTTCCCCAAAATTTTGATTCAATACGACCTGCATATGGGGAGCTATACTAGTTTTGTAAATGAGAGTTACATTTTTGAGACAAAGTATGGATTGTAAAATTGGGAGGTGAAGGGGAAGATATGAACTAGCCATTAGGTAGGTACATATATTGTTTCCTTGATGACATTTAAGGGGCCTCACTACTGCCTTCAATTTTAGCTGAAAAGACCTAAAGTATTGGCAAAATTAAAGTTAGTTAACGTTGTCCTATTTTGGTTCTAAAAAAAAAATTGAACTCACCAGAAAATTGGCTATAGATTCTACGAAGCACTTTGTATAAACTAAATTTTAATCGTAATTGAATACTTAAAAATATCAAATTTTTCGAATCATCGTTAAAATTAAAATTAATATTAAAAACGAGAAAATGTTTCGTACGATCTACAGACATTTTTCTGCTTGATTCAAATTTTTTTTCAGAATCAAAATCAGACAACGTTAATTAACTTTAATTTTGTCAAAACAAATGTATTTTTTTGTAAAATTCGTGTAGTGAAATTGATATGGTTATCGAGTTATTGACATGTGCATGCGCGTTCGAGTGAGAATACCCTCATGTAATTTCACTCACACTAATAATCATTTACAACTAACACAGATCCCGGTCGGCAATGACAAGATTAGAAATTGCCTAAATGTTGCCCCTTAAATAATGACAGTAGCAAGGCCCTTTAACTAAAAAAACATGGATGTTACATATTAATAGGTACCTTATCAAAATTATAGGAGGTACCCACTAGTATATTTTCAAACCTCACTTTGAAGCTCTAATTTGACATATTTAATAATTTTGTACACGTTTTATTCACTTTTGAATTTAATATATTATATCAGTACAAACATTAATAGTGGAGAAATAAGATATATACGTATACGAAGACGTATACAAAATTATAAACTAATATATTTTTTCATCAGAAATTATTGAAAAAGTTTATTTTAATACCTATTTGAAACAACAACTTTTTAATATTTAATTAAAAGAAGTGCCAGTTGTTTAAATGTACATCATTGAACAGCGTTATAAAAATGCACAATTGTACACCTAACCTAACCTACGATAAGTAGTACGTAAATTTACATTTACTGTCATTAAAAGGTTAACATTTTAAGAAATCCGAAACATTTAAATCTTTAAAGCTATTGAATAATGATTAATGACATATTTAAATATATAATATTATTATGTGAAAATAAACTCGCATAATTATAGCATGTAATTATATGCAGCATTATAATAGTTAAAAACTCAAAACTCAATAATATAATATAATAGTATTAAATATTAATCGTTAGGATTATAAATTAATAAATAATATAAATATGATTACCTGCTGGTTATTTTTGTTTAGATGGCAGACTCTGAACGTGGTATATGATATGTGTTATTGGAAACATAAAATCTATAAACTTGAAAAAATAAATCCGAAAATTGTCTATAAAGTACTAAAAGTATGTTTAGCAACTATAAATTAATTAAATTAAAGTATCGTTATGGAATAAAATAAATGCATGATGTTTAAAACTTTGAGATGTGTGATGTATGGAATAATAAGTTTTTTAAATTTAATATCAAAGAAACAATATTATTGTAATAAGTATGATATAAGGTACCTACTTATTTGAGAGATATTTTTAAATTAAATTAATTATTTAAATTAAATTTAAATTATTGGTAACTGGTAAGTAGGTACTTCAAATTGTTTAATTAAATTTACTCTTAGGTATATGCACATAGGTGCATACAACAATAATTAAATATTGATGAGTTTTGCAAATCAATGATTTAATTGTATAATACTTGTTTTAAACATACTACAAATAGTAAGAATATTAGTAATAATACTAATATTATCAGTGGCGCCTAAGATATATTTTTCAGGTGTAGCAAGAGAACATTTTACCCACCCGCCCAATCCCCTTACAAACTCAAAATTATATTATTTTATGCATTTTATCATATTTTAATTGATAATATTAGTAAATACTAAGGTATCAACCAATATAATCTGTAGTTAATTATGAACATATTTCATTATTTTATTTTATTATACCCACCCACCCCTTATTTTCAAGGTGTAGCGACCTCATTATTTTATTTTAGTACCTAATAGGGTTGGGTGCCACTGAATATTATATTTTCAAAAATATATTTCACTTACAGGAATTCTCAACCAAATGCGAAGATACTATAAAACAAATTCGATGGAAAGAGAAAATCATTAACAATCCTTGCGAAATAATGCAACCTATATTTTTATTAAACAATTTATGTTACAGTTTTAATGCTCTACCATATCACGATATGTATAGACAAATTCCAAACAAATTGTGAGTTTATAAAGAACTTTAAGCAATAAGATAAATATATTTTTTTCAACATACTGAGTGTTCCAAAATTAATCACGCACTTTAAACATTTTTACTCTCGAAGGAGCTTTCAAAAATATTTTTTGAAATAAGTGATCGGCTTTTGGGAAATTTTTTCTGATTGACCGTAGATTGATCGTAGATTGCGAGAACAAACGATAAAGATAATGAAAGTCGATAATCGACAAGCTAATGGAAACGGAATATGTTAAATTAAGTGTAACTTTCAAAATGCAAATATATGTACAAAAAGTTCAAAAATGAATAAAATGCACCAAAAATATTAAAAAACGACCTTAAAGCAACAAATTCCCTAAGAATTCAAAAAATTCAAAATAAAAATTGTGCCATTAAATTCTATATTCCATGAGTCAAATTTCTGTAAATACGAGCCTCGAATGTAAGCATTAGAAAAAATTATGCAAATGCATCACGTTCCTGGTCTTATTCATAACATATATATGGGAATATGTAACTATTTTAAATTTATATAGAAATATATTTCATGGTTAATATGGTTCATAAATATTAAAATATTTCAAAATTTTACTATTTTAGTCGTGAATAAATTTATATAATCATTTAAGTAAATTCCTATTCTATTATGATTATTATTATGCAATGTATTGTACAATAATTCTTTTTTTTTTAGTTGGTTTGTTGCTAATTGAAATTATTTAATTTTATTAGACAAGATGTACTTCAGACAGGTAAGAAATGGTCAATTTTAGAGAGTAACTGGAATTCAGATGATGGTTACAGCACCGATAATGGAATATCAAATGTACCATGGAATATGAAATCGACAGCATTTTGGAATACTGTTGAGTTTATAGTAGCACAAGAGAATGCACTTAATGGGTGTTCGAGTAAACAAGGATTTACAGTTGAGTGTATTTTTAGTATTGAGAATTTTATAAATTTTTTTTTTATATTTAATTCGAATGTAATTTCAATTATTGGGATACGTTTGTTAATATAAATTATGAGTACATGGTTTTATTTTATGATCGTTTGCATTATGTATGCTGTTAAAAATTACAATTGATTGTACATAGGTACCTACTATATATATAGTACCTATATTAGTATATAATACAATACATAAAATACATACATAATGCATTCAATCATAGGCGTGCGCACGGGGGCAGCAGAGGCAGCATATGCTGCCCCTGGACTTTCTTTGGGGCCACCGGGGCCGGCAAATATTAAATGATGGGCCTCGGTAAAATTATATTTCCACAAAGGATTTTTTTTTGTTTTGATAAACTATAGATAAATATTTTATATGGGCTTATAGAAAACTAGAAAAGTACACCTTTAGTAGCTTAGTACCTTACGGTACAACCTTTTATCCAAAAAAACAAATAACCAATACAATTTTAATTTTGATATCCAATAGTAAAAAAAGTAAAACTATGGGCTGGTTTTAATGGCGAATTTGAAAAATGGGCCGAATTAATCTCTTGCTGCCCCTGAAACCGGAGGCTGCGCACGCCTATGCATTCAATAATTACTCGTGATAAGATGTCATTGCCATATATTAACACGTCATAATAAATAAATATGTATCAATACATTATTATTTTTAATTTTTAGATTTTTAAAATGTTGATATTAAACTCATTAGTCATTATAATAATGAAGGGCTTGGTAAATCCACTTTTTTCTAAAATGCACTTTTTCATGAATTATTTTGTAGGAAAAAATTACATACATTTGGATGCAACAACTAGATAAATCCGATATATATATATAAACATTTTTTTTAAATTTCTAGAGTATACCATCCAAAATACCAATATTTTTGGCCCAATAACCAGATAAATCCATAGGTTTCATAACTTTGGGCAACTTTGGTCTAAAGAAAAAAAAAGTTAACTAAATTCTAAGTCCATAGCATTATTTTTCATCAAGCTAATAATAGACTAAATTTAACTGTAATAGTTTTAGTACTGATTAATCATGGAATGAAACAGTTTTTTATCAGCCCTGAAAAATTTCAAAAAGTGGATTTACCTGGTTGTTGTTCCAAGCCCTTAAATTAATGTAATAGACCAGAAGGCACATTGTTTTTTAATATTCTGAAGAAAAAAACTAATTATACCTATGCATCAAACTATGTATCCTGATTATTTCAGGTTTATTTTCATAGTCCATCAGACGTCCCAGACTATTCACATTCATCTTTAAAACTTTCAAAAAGTAGTCATAGCTTTGTTCAAATAGCAACTCACTTGTCGTTGACTGACGATGGTTTAAAAAAATGGACACCTGAAGAACGAGGATGTTATTACTTGAACGAGAAGTGGCTTAAGTACAACACAGTATATTCGTATATAAATTGTTATGTCGAATGTCAGGTGAACTATACTGAGACTTTGTGTGGTTGTGCTCCGATTTACAGAATAAGTATGATTAAATATAATTTATTTAATATTACCAACTACTCGTATGTCCTAATCAAAACAACTTTTATAAGCTATGAAGTAATTTAATTTCACATTAATTATATTCATATTTGTTTTTTCAAAGGGCCGCATGTAAATTAAGATGATTATATGGGCCCCTGTCACAATCAAATGATTGATAGTCAAACTAAAATAGTTAAACTTTTGTTGTTCTTTTGTTTTTTTCAACAGATAGTTCTCTTCCTGTGTGTGGACCCAAATCGAACGAATGTCTAGCAAATGCCGCAGGTAAATTTCTGCACGATAAAATATTGTCATAGACAGTAGGTATATGATATATATGTATAAATAACATGTTAAATATTGTTATATTGTACTACAACTGAAGTGACCAGAGGGGAAAAAAACAAGTATATATATATGCTAGTAAATTGCACACTGTATATTATGCATTAGGTATACTGAGTGTAATATATAGCGTGTTTGGTTAAATATTACTTCTTCTAAGAAAGCTATCAAACTTAAATAAACAATTTGTAACATACTCGCATATTGTGTATATCAATATTGCATAATTTAAATAACGATAAAACTTTATTCAAATGAAAGATTTAGCTACTTTACATAAATAATAAATCATAATTTTATCTTATTAGTTCTTATACAGAGAGCATACCGAACATGCAAATGTTTGCCATCTTGTACAGACATTGATTACGAGTTATCTTATTCTACAGTACCTAAAAACTTCAGCTACATAAAAAAATCATTAACATTCTTGAACAACTCAACTGACAGGTGAGAAAATGTATTTGTTATTAATTTATTACCATTAAATAGTTTGGCTTAGAACAATAAAGCACATTTTGTAACTGACAAAATAATAAATAATACAAAAAACACAACCCATATACACCTACAGTACTCATATAAGAATACATAAATAAAATAAAATAAAGTTTTATCATAGTACAATACTTCTTGTTGCAATCTAAAAATAAACCATATTATACAATAAGGCAGTGTTTGGAAACAACGTGTTAGTGAATGCACATTCATTGCGTTCACGTTAATATTGAGTGAACGACACGTGGACGTCACCCAGGTCTTATAAATAGAGTGTAAATATGTACAAAATAAGTATTTTTTAGAGAACTTGATAAAAAAATAAAAATAAAAAAAATACAAATGATACTTTAGTCTTTTCTATCATGTTGTTTTTCAAAATTTGCTATAGACTACTACATAAATAGTCACTACACTGTGTGTGTATCAATTTTTATAGAATCTATAGTATTGATACTTATTAATTTTTAAATAAATAATTAAATTAACGAGCCAATGAACACGTTAATTTTTTTCATTGAACTTCAACGTGAACGAGTTTCTTTTATATAGGTACATTGAACGTAAACGGGAATGAGTTCCGTTTTGAAATGAACTTTCCAAACGCTGCAATAATAAGGTGATCTGTTTAAGATTTTAGAGTATATAGATTACAGATATTCATTATATTAAAAAGTTTCAACTATTTTGAAAATATTATTTTTAACTTAATATACAGAACATTTTTGAAAAAAAATATTATATTTTACAATTTTGTATTGTTATAATTTTAGGTTTTTCATTTTTCTGATTGACAATATCAATTTTTAAATACATATTAAGAAGCAGGATCATTTTCGTAGTCCTTACGTAGTCACGTATATACATATAAATCGAATTTCAAACTAGTGGTCAATACTCAATTCATTATAGGTAATTTACCTACTATTCAAAGTGTATGTATGAGTGGAGTAGTGATCAACATTTTGCCCCTCTATTTTAACTATCTAAATTTGATTTGAATGCACCGAAATACTCCAAAACAATATTTTGCTTCGGAATATGAAATAAAAATTGATATTATTATTCAAAAAAATAATGAACTTTTTAACAATAATGATAAAAAAATATTAGATTTTAATAATTTTCTCAAAAAATGTTGCCATATGACACATTATAATCTATATATATAAAAATGAATGTATGTCTGTGTGTCTGTGTGTCCATGTTACCATGGTTACCAAGGTTGCCATGGTTACTAAGGTTACCAAGATTTCATATCAATCTATATATATAAAAATGAATGTATGTCAGTGTGTGTGTGTGTGTGTGTGTGTGTGTGTGGGTCCATATTACCATGGCAACCATATCTGTATATAAAAAACAGTAAGCTGATTGACTGCTATCAACGCACAGCTCAAACCATTGGACGGATCTGGCTGAAATTTGGCATACAGATAGCTATTATAATATAGACATGCGCTAAGAAAGGATTTGCCAAAATTCGCATTTTAAATAGGTGCTGAAACAGGGACATTGAGATTCACGATAGAAATTGGAAATTTTATTTTTATTTATTTATAGTTGCCATTGGTTACAGTCTACATTAGAAATTAGCATTTATTTATTGGTTGCCATTGGTTATTCGGGCAGATCAGGTACAAGCTTGCATCAAATCGAATTATTGAACAATGCTTACCAGGGTGGCAGAGTTGCACTTACCGCAGAAAATTACACCCAAAAGGAGTTCAACAATCATAATTTTTTTAAGAGTTGCGATTTTTTACGAGCAACCAAATTTATTATATTAATCCACAGTATTACATCAAAATAAATTGGTATAACTTTGATACTTTAGAGTTAAATCATACACTTCCGTACAAACAGCACGGGGTCCGCGATCTACCGCAGGTAGATTGCCTACCTGATAATGTACTGCCGCGATTCAGAATTTTTATTCAGGGCAACGGGAAAGATAAGATAAATTTTGAACACCATACACGTTAATGAATTGAACAAAGTTTGAGTAGGTAGTATTGAGTTGATCCATTTAACGGGCGACGAAGTGCACGGGATCAGCTAGTATACAATATTTTAAAATTAAAATGAACACTGAAATTTTTCAAAATAATGATTTTTAGACATTTAAATTGACTATCTTATTATTGTATATAATCTGTTATAACTTATAAACTACCACAGCAACACGCACAATAATAGGTATATAATGTGTAACTTGAAAGTCTAATCATTAATCATGTAATAGTACATATTTGTAACACAAATAAAATAAAAAAAAAATTGATATTATTGTAATATTTTAATAAGATATATATCAATGTTATTTCACAACTTGAAAAAACCAAAACTCATATCATTAGATAAATATATTAGCCAATTAACACTATAATAACAATAATGTAATACATTGGGTAGGGAATTTAATATCCGATAAAATCTAAAAAAATGCACTAAACATTTTTAAAGAATGCACTTATAAAATACACTAAATTTCATAAAACTATTAGGTGTACAGAACCTTTAATATTTAACATGCTTTGTACATAAAAATATATAAATTTGATAATTTGGTTATATTTAATGATGCTCGATTTGGTTTATTTGTATTCAGTGGTGTTCATACAAATATACAATATTTTGTATTAGACTATTTCAATATACCCAAATAGATACCTATATAATAATTTATTACCTGTTCAGTGTTCACATGTATTAGTTTTATAAGTAGTGTGAAATTTCAAATGCAAGATTAAAAAAAAAAATTTAATTGTTCCCACTGGTAGTAGAGTAATTTATGTAATAAATAATTTTTTTAAATTTAAATGTATGTATGAAATTCTAAGTAATTCTTTAAAATAAAAAATGTCATTAAAAACCAAAAATTCCACAAACTGCAAATAGTTGTAATATAAAATTCATATGGTATCTATTCGATAATAGGCTAAACAGATTTTTACCAAGACGAGTATTGTATAGTTACAGCTCTAAAAAAAGATAGAAAGTGCATAGAAATCCCAGCCCTAGTAATAATGTAACCTATCTTTGTACAGCAATAATTTGGCGAGCATTGAAGCCATAATTAATTTGGAACACACGTGGCCTTTGAGACGAAATGCTAAAGATACTAATATAGGCTACATAGGTTTGTCAAAATCCAATTATATATTTTTTGTAAATAACAATCTTTAATTAGTTAACTTAATAATTACATTTTTTTTTTTAAAGGTAAAATTGCTGGGCTGACGAATTTGTGCCGTGGAGTGAGCCTGATTTCAATATTGGAAACTTTTTATTTCATATTTATCAATCCCTTTTTTCACTGAAAAAAAATCAATTCTTGAGTTTTTGGTTAGATATAATAAAGATATAAGATTTAAGATAAACGTTTCAAATAACTACATGTTATACGTTATACTAATATTATAATAATTGGTAATTTATACTTAAACATTTATTTATGTATAAACATAAAAGAATATGAGTGTAGGTACACTCAAACATTTTTTGAAGTTATGAACTGTATGAATTAAAATTTCTATTACAATGAAAAAATTAACTTCTTTTAATAATAAGTATTCGATTGTGTTTGTGAGAGTATATACGTCAATGGTGTATGCCGTATGGTGTAGAACTGGTTGGCTCTTGGGCAAATCTTTGGTGTAGGCCTTCTTCAAACATAATACGTATAAACATAAACACAAACATAAATTGAATTATAATAGTAGATACATTATTATAACATACTATAATATAGTGATAGGCTATAAAAATAATAATAATAATAATAATAATGATACGATACCTATGTTCTATTACCATAAAAATAATATCATACACAATAACATTGTATGTACCTACTTAAAATGATTTAATTACTTGATCTTTTATTTGAGCAAAAATATCAACAGTTTATATTATTTTTAATGTAATGATAAAAGTCATGATACTCCTTCCTCCAAATAGAACATACTTTAGACGCATTGGGGCCTTTGAGCCTATTTGTATAGAGTATAGACTACTGATATACATGCATAGATTTTATTCGAGTTTCTAAAAATATATATTAAATTATGTTGATTGAAAAAAAATATTTATTTGGATACCTAATAATCATTAAAATAGAATGTTATATTTTTTATACTGCAATTAGTAGCAATGGTGAACCTGTGACCTGTGATACATGTGACCTACAAGGATAATTTATTTAAAATTATTGATAAGACGTTAACTGTAAGATATAACATAATATAATGGTAAATAATAGATGAATAATAATGTTATTAATTTTTCTATAGACAATGTATAGACGGAGACAGCGAAGATATGTAAAAATTAGTCCTGTGATAACCTATAGTTACTATCTTACAAGATACGTGTTTAGTTGTCTATGAAGTATCTTGGTGCAATGGTGATATATACTAGTTACATGACTCTTGTCTAAGGAGTATCGTGGTGCTAAAATAAATTAAAGATACTTGTTAGTCTATTGAAAAATTATTCAAACATGCAATAAGTTCGATGATAAAAAAAAATAAATAAAAAAAAACACACATCATTGTAAAATCAATACATTCATTGTTTCACTCAGAATCTAAAAGTTTAAGTTTAAATGTTATCAAGTTAAAACAGCTAAGATTACTTCGTCGTAATAATTGTGTTGTTTAATGTTTTTCACATGTGTGCCTTATGGATGGTAATTGGTGTTTGGTCACTTAAATGAGTTAAGGGAAATTTAAATCCAAGACAAAACGTCCGATAAGTAGATCCTTCGTATCACGTCGACCTTCAAAATATTGCTATTATCTTTATTATTTGTTACAATTCATAATAGTATTATTAAATCCTTGACTAATTGACCTTATTACCTCTCTAGCGGAATGTAATTTATCATAGGTTACATAAATGAGTAGCTTTAATATATTATTATATTACTATGTGTATATATCTATACATTATACATACCGTGAACAATATAGTTAAACATAATTCATATTCCATACATTGAGTATATTATTTCGTATGCACTACTTTACATAATATGTTTGTATTTTATCCAATAACTTAAATACTATTATACAGTATAAAATATGCGTGCTACACACATTATATTCTATCAAAATATTCCAATCAATATTTTAATGTTTCATGACAACAATATTGATGATCATAATCTATTTAAGTAAACTGTAATCCCATCATTTGCATTCATTTGAATTGCTTTGCGTGTATTGTCTATAATATTTATTATATATTTGATATGATTACTGTATATTATATTATTGTACAGTTGTTATTATATATTGTTAACTACTTATAAAGAGTATTATTGTATTAGGTATTTAACTAACCGTTACTTTAAACAGTTTAAACACATAATTGTCATTATTATTACTGTATTTAAAATTGGATAATTTATTCATAAATTAAATTAAATAAAAAAATAATATTCTTTTAGTAATTTAGTAGTATGGCCGTATGCCATGTGGGATTACTGGGCATAATGTTATCCCTGATAACTTATTGAAAATAATTCAAATACAAAAGTTGATAAACATTATCATATTACTCAATTATTGTGTTAAAAAAAATAAAAAAAAGATGATCCGATAGTTAACTGCGATTGTAATTTGTAATATATATTTTTATACACCTATATTAAAGTCTATTTCAAAGGAGAATACACCGACTAGTTTTTGTTGGGAACCTATAACCTAACCTCTACCCAACCCGATGAGTTTGATAACAGGGTTGTCGGAAAATTAAATTTTATGTAATAGTGGCCTAAGCCTAAAATATAGTTAAGCAGATTTAAACCGTGAAATATTTACCTACTATTTAAAATGTATAAACATATTATATCATAAGTATCTACCTATAACATGTTATATTCATCCCAGGTGCTCTTACTATGTCCCTGAATGTTAAATTTTTCCCAAGTCCACTTTTTATTGACTACGACTATCTGGATACTAGACACTTGTGAAAGTTAAGGTTCCATAGTCACAAAAGTCTCATATTGATAAAGGTAAAAGGTACCTGCTATGTTACTTTATTAATTGAAAGTATAATCAAATGTTAAAAGTTTAAATCTTATCAAAAACAAATTACAACAAAAAACCAAAATAAATTGGAACTAGCTCCGCGGTATGGAAGGCGCCGATAGTCGATTGTACCTCGTAATTTATTTATTATTTTATTTATTTAAATATAATTTAGTAGGTCATTGTAATGAATGTGTTAAATTTGAATTCGATGATATCAATCATTGCTATAAAAACGATTATGAGCGGAGCCGTCCTATCGGTCTATATTTCTATGAATATTTTATTGTATATTTAGATAAATTGGTATATTAGTTAGTAATTTTCTTTCTGTTACTTAAACGATAGGTTTAATCTAATTTTTCAACAAAAAAATCACATGTAATATAGTCAAGTAGGTGTATATTAATAATGGGCGTAACTAGGGTAACATGTATGGGAGTGCTAAGACTTAAAGCACAACAACATGATACCCCTCCCCTTATTTATGATAAGCAAAATTATTATGTAATGTTTTTATTCAATCATTAAATAATCTAACATAAGATATCAACTCAGCATATCATAATTAATATAATCTAGTTCAAAACAAAAATACGACAATGTAGACGATGTAGACGATGTATAATAGTAGGTATAGTTATGTACAATCGTTAACTATTGTAAGTAGGTATTTAATTATTTAAATGTGGCAGGTCCGCGTCCGCGTAACCACGATGGGCTAGTGTACAAAGAATAAAGCAGCCAAATATAAAATAATTATATTATCAAGTACCAGCTAACTATAACAAGTACAAAATCTGTTTACTGTTCTCTAGTTCATTCCTAGCTCTAGGGTCCGGCCAGACAATCCTTCCGAATCCGTTTACGTCCACCATTGCGTGTGATTGCCTTTCTGACGTTTTAAGTCTTTGTGTTTGTGGTCGTGAGGCAGGTTCGCCGGAAGTATTCAATGTACCTAACCGAAGTCGGATCTCCACACTTGGCCGGGCACAGTTGCCATCCGCTTCTGGAATAAAAGCGTCAGTTTGACATCAATTTTGAGCCGTTCTAACACCAGACCTGCAAAGGCGATAAGTCTGAGTAAAAAAAATATACCTGTGAATAACAAGCTGGCCATACTGTCATAATCCTATGACGTACAGTTTAATATGAATAAACGTTTTAGTCATACTATTCAATTGGTTTTTATTTTATAGGCTATAGCTATTATAATACAGTATAGTATATTACAACTAATTTATGCGGCTTATGGAAATTGTGTCTAAATTGTACAGGTATACTTTCGGTTTTTTCGTAACCAATGTAAAAATATGTATACATTTGATCGATTTAGCCCCTCTTGGTTCTGGATAACTCTTTAAATAATGAAAAAGTTTAAAAAGTTCTTATTGCTTAAAAATCCATTATTTTTGTGTTTTTTGAAATTAAATTACTTTTTCTGTAGGTAGTTCCGATATTGAAAAAATAAAAAACGATATTTCACAGTCAAATTTCTCCTTTTTATGTGGTGAAAATGTCGTTTCTTAGTTATGAGTTTACGACTTATGACTGGAATCTTCACGGTTATTTCCCGCCCAAAACAGTTTTTGCTATGTTTTAATTTGTAATACTGAGACAACACATACGAATGTAGCAGTTACATTCTCAGGAATTATAATAGTGGTGGGAAGAGGGGGGGGGGGTGTGGATAATTTCTAGGAACATAATATATAGAGGGGCTATCATTGCACAAAAAAACGGGCTCGTAAAAAGACGTAAATAAACTCATTTGATGTTTCCATTATAAATTAAAATAACTTAGAAAAACAATATATTTTTAAAATCTATCAATTTTACCAGTCAATAAATTATTATTTATAAAATCAGAAGTTTTACTATTACTAATATTGTAAGACACCAGTACAGATAATTTGGGGGTGCTAATTTTGATATTGGGAGTGCTTAGCACTCCCAAGCTACCTCTCCTTGTTGTGCCCATGATGATAATATTATTTAAATTAATATTACTTTCTGTCATTAACTTATAAGTCAATACCGTACAGTAGTCAGTAGACCGATGTGAATAGGTAAGCGTAATAATAGCTTAACATGAATCTAGATTTTAGACTTTTTGAAAATTTGATTGTTTATAGTAAATAATAATATAGGTAGGTACCCAGTGGTAAAAAGCTTCTAGACCCTACGACTCAGCTCCGAGTATTGTTTTACAACCAAAATATAACTAAATTATCGTTATTATTATTATTATATTAAATATTATATTCGACTAGTTTATTATACTAGATTCGCTGAATACAATAGATTTGAATAAACATAGAATTCATTTTCAACCATAGGATTTCCACCTCCCAGTGTCTCACCCTAAATAGCGATTGGTTGGTGGTGACAAATATAGAAAGAATACTTCAAAAGCAGAAGTTAGAAAATACAATTTAATAAAAATGTACATAACCCGGTATCTAGTGACAAATATGAGAACGGTCACTGCTAGTTCTTTCTGCACGCGCAGAAAAGTTGAAAAATGCCCAAATAGATGTCACTGATGTTACCGTCCGAACGCGTATATCGAATGTCTTGAATCGTGGTTGTCCGTGATCTTGTATCGAGCTATAACCGCCTTGTTTAGTTGTGGGTACTCCAGTGTTTAAATGTATTATTCATTAATATTTGTTATGCCTGTTATCGCTTTTGGAGCGATAAAAATCCTTCAATTTTCAACTTTCAGTGGTTTCTAATTTAAAATTGTAACTAATTGGTACTTTGGAAGGTATTCTAGGAGGCAAAAAATAAGAAACTCCCAGTACTTTTATTAGTAATTAGGAAAAACTATTCCCAATCATTGTTATGAAAATATGAACGTTTGAACTTTAAAGATCAGTAGATCACGTTTTGACGAAATTGGATAGGTAATCATACGAAAAATAATGACTTTTTCCGAATCGATTTTACTATTTTAGTAATTTTGTTGTAATTGAAAAAAAATGTTAGACTGTAAAGATTTGAAACTTTGACCATTTTGTAATTTTTACTGTTTTATCATAACTGATAAACTTTTTTCATTTGTCACATCCATAGAAAAATAAAAGTTTAAGTTATCAACAATTAACTAAGTTATTGGATAAAAAAACCCTTCACAAATTGTAATTTCTTATTAAGGGGCCTCGCTACTGCCTTTAATTTTAGCTGAAAAGACCTAAAGTATTGACAAAATTGAAGTTAGTTAATGTTGTCCTATTTTGATTCAGATTGATTTTATATTATTGTGAATTGTAATTGAAAGCTTAAAAATATCAACTTTTTCGAATCATCGTTAAAATTAAAATTAATATTTAAAACATATTTTTTTAAAATTCGTGTAGTGAAATTGATAAGGTTATCGAATTATTGACATGTGCAATGTGCATGCGCGTACGAGTGATACGCATGTAATTTCACTCACACCAATAATCATTTACAACTAACACATAGATCCCGGTCGGCAATGACAAGATTAGAAATTGCCTAAATGTTGCTCCTTAAATAATGACAGTAGCGAGGCCCCTTAACTAAAACAATGCAAATACTGGTACAAGTTGATCGTAATACTTACAAATTAAGAAATTGAATGGCAATTAGAGTGTAGTGAATATTTTTCGATAAAGACGATTTATCATTGATTTTAAATGTTATTGTAATATTATAATAATAATAATATTTATTGTAATAATATAAGGTAGAAAATACAGAGTTTGGATTATATTCGTAGATGGTATTTAAACGAAAAGAGGAATATAAATTATTATTGAAAGCTATATAGAAACTATATAAAAATAATACATAATATGGAAGTTTAGTTGTATTTGCCTGTTGCTGAGGCGTCACCCTAGAGTTTTTTTTTGCTTTCGGTCTTCGGATAAGTGGTGCTACGGTCAAGATATTTGTGTCCTCCCCACAAATAATTCAAATGCCACAAACATATTTTTTTATTGAGTGCTCGTAAAATAAAATTTACAGATATTGTGGGCAGGGTTATTACCCCTTAATAGCTTTTGCCTGGCTCAGTGTGCTCTACTCACCTGTTGCATCTTTCTGCGGATTCCATCAGTTCATATTATAAATGCACATACCTATTTTGATAGTTTGTTAAAATGCCATTCGATCGGCTTTTCCAAAAATCATTATTAAATACAATTATTATGGTCATTACAATTATACAATAAAGATATTTGAATTAATACAATTTTGTTTATTATGTGATATGGTGGCGGCATCTAGTGAATTCTTAGCACATTTAATTTAGTGATGCATACACCAGATGTCGATGAATATTAGGCGGTCATTGACATTGACAAAGATAAAAAAACTAATAATAATATGAGTACTTTAGAGGCCACGCGAGATGTCTAGATTTTAAGGATCATTTTAAAGGCAACTTTATTTGCATTGTCATGTCGCTACAAGTCATAAATTATTATTAGTGTGAATATAATACGGGGACTCGCACATGTCAACAATCTCTTCAGTGACCAACAATATGTATGTTTTATTTTTCACTCAAAACGGACGATACTAATTCAAATAGGGCTTCGCAATGCTTACTCCTATTTTGATTCTAAAAAATATTCGATTTTTCCATAATATTAACAATTGAATGCCGTTGGCCTATTTTTGAAATCATGTTTAGTTGGTAAACTATTTCAGCTTGAAATCTTTAAAATTAATTCGTTAAAATTCAAAGGACGAAAATAAAAACTTGTGGCTCGGTGTTTCATTTGTATGTATTGAAGAGCTTAAATATTTTCTAAATCAGGAGAAGGTGATATGACACGTTCTATTTGAATTAGAAAAAGTACGTTTTTACTTTGTTCTAAAGATACTATAGCCACCGCCCACCAGTCTTCTTATTAAAACATACTAATTACTAAGTTTTTAAGTATTCTTAAAAGGCAATTATAGATTAAATATAGTTGTACCTATACTCGTTTGTACACCAAAAGTGGTTTAAGGTTTAAAGTATTTTAATAAAAATAATTAACTGTAGCAAGTTAAGTTGATTCAAATAAATTTCCTTCAGTTATTTTAAAAGTTAACAAAAAATAAAATTTAACTAGATAAGTTTAAAGTTAAGATAGAAAATAAAATTAACTTTTTTTCAAGTTACAATGTACTTAAGTCATAAACTGCCCTAGCATTTTATTGTACACAAACATTTACCAATACGTTTAACACTGCGTAAAAAATTAAACTATTATAATATATAATTCGAAAATAAATTACCAAAATCGAAAAAGTTAAAAGAGTCAACGAACCAGTATTGTCTAGTTGATTACGCAAGACATGAAAAGAAAATTAACTTAATTGCACGATAGTGATAATTAACTATAAAAAGTTAAGTTACAACAAACAATATTTAATACTAATAATTTAACCTGTAGTGTATTCTGCTACCTAACTTTACATTTAGTGTAATAGAAATGCTAATTTTGTAACATTTATATTCATTTTAGTTTTGTGTGGTATAACGTATAAACATTAATGTTAAGTGTCCAAACAATAATGCAATTAATAATTAACCTCTTTGTAAAACAAATACAATTATTTGTTATATAACGATATCAAATATCATTATAAACTATGACACAAGATGTGTTGGTAATTATTTTTCTTACTTTTTTTAGTTTTTAAACTACTTAACCCAATTAGACGGATGTTGATGAATTATTTGTTGCTATAATATGTGAATATTGTAAAATAAAACGTCAGTATTTCACATACATCAGGGGAGGGGCTGTATATACGTAAGTGGCGTTAAAAATCTCCCTGTTGGCTTATGTAGGGGTGAGAAAAGTAAAATGGCGTTCAACCTCTCCACATTATCAGTGTTGGAAGTTTATTACTCTAATTAGGCAAGGAAAATGTGCACATTTTAATTGTAGGATTTGTCAAATTGTCAATTTTCCAACTGAAAATTTGAGTAAATTTCTGAACCCACCACTTTAAGGTCAAAATAATGTCGTCAAGACGTTGTCAAATATAAAAGTTTCATTATACCTAGGTACAACCTTTCTCATATGGCATTCTATTGAAAACCCTGAAAATAAACATAAAAAGAAAACATACTCGAAAACATTGATCGAAAATGATACAATAATGCTTTGAAATCCTACACTGTTTACTGTGTGTATGTTTCGTTAGAAATAATAAAAGTATACAATACAATATCGGCCGAGGGTTCGAATAAAGAACCCCAAAAATCTAATCAATCCTGTACGGTGTACATACATATTATATACCTATATTATATTATGCACATCGGTTGACGTACATAAGTCGTTTGCAGGGCGTGTCTGTTATTTTTCCCTTTTCCTCGTTCATTAACCGATGAGTTATTATTTATCATCGTACGTCCTACCTAGCATGGGAATTGGGTACCTGTTATAGCTATTTCATTTCGTGTATATACTATACACACACATACACACGCACGCTACTTACTTATATAACTATAGATCTTTAGAGTTCAGACACAAAATTAACAATAATAATGATAATTTGTAAAATTTGTTAGCCAATTAGTAGCGTTACGATTATTAACACATTAATATATACAGCAAAGCCTCTAACAACTGTACCTAAACCAGTGATGTAGATAAATATAACATTATAACATAGAATATATATATATTATATAAAAAAAGAGGGAAAGTTAATAACCGCTCTGATGTACAATAGTATGGGAGTGGAGTGTACCTACCTCGTGATTGAGCAGGTCTCTGTAATGGATGTGTTAAATTTGAATATTCAATGATAAATCATAACATATGAAAAACGATTCTGAACGGAGATAGTCTGTCAGGCTATTGGCTCTTATCATATAAATATATAAATTGCTATTGACTATTAGTGATTATAGTTATTTAACATACTTATTAAGTCTCCGAGAATAAAGTTTTGAATTAGGTACAACAAAATATAGCTAAAATCGTTATTTTTCGTTTATGCGTTCTTTTGTCAAGATTTAAACTTCAAATGTCTATAAAAAAAATTGTGCATGTATATTTTTTAGAATTCTTGGTTTCAGTATGAACTACTTATGAGAAGTCTTGTAATAAAATATGTTAAAGCATTAAATATATATATATAGAATATATACTCAATGGTTTAAGTCAAGCTTTTACAATTTAAACATATTATACATTTTTAACTACAAAATAATTTCTAATTTACAAGATTTTGACGAATTTTGTAAACATTTGACCTTCAATTACTTCTTTTTAAATGGCTTAATAAAAAACTTATAAGGAACCTAGTATTAAATGTTTAATTTTTTTTTT
This sequence comes from Macrosiphum euphorbiae, assembly GCA_949089665.1. Classification (NCBI taxonomy): domain Eukaryota; kingdom Metazoa; phylum Arthropoda; class Insecta; order Hemiptera; family Aphididae; genus Macrosiphum; species Macrosiphum euphorbiae. The sequence continues at coordinate 45,335,897 of CARXXK010000001.1, read as the reverse complement.
ACATAGTGAAATTTCGCTATCGACATAACGAGAAAAAAATTTAAAAAAAAAATTTTACAATGTCAACTGTCTAATAATAGATTCAAATAGATTCAAACAATTTTGAAAATTATACTGATAATGATGATATCAATATTATTTTTAGCATATTTTCTACTATAAAAAGTAGTGGTCAGCGGTGAAATGAAAAATCGTTGTGTGCGGAGAGTTTTCTAGCACCGGTTGGTTGGGAAACTATATCGCTTGCTGTTAGTTCTGACACTTCGACGAGGAGATAAGACACGTTGGTTATAAAATTTAACCGTGGTTCTCGAGCCTTAAATCGATGAACATTTCTGTTTGAAAATTACGTAGGTACCTTTAGGGACGAAGTTAACATTTCACAAGCGTGGGAAAGTCAACTATCACAATGTAAGAATTGGTGGTTAAAAAATTATTATCACCGCTGAATTTCAAATTGCCACTATTCCCGATATTTTAGAGTGGCCTTGCAATAAACTGGAATATCAGTTGGATGTTGCGAGGGTTGCCTACTCATGGGGCACATTGCATAACTTTAAACAATGTGGGGAATAAGTACAATAAATAAAAACTGTTTTTGGATTTATAGTTTTGTCAACAAAGCTCTTTGGAACTATGATATTTATTTTGACATACCCTGTATAGTGTATACGAATTAATAATTATTGTCGCATAAAGATTTATTGATTTCAAAGCAATAATATTTGTAAATGGTAATGGAATGTGTTATATAATGCGGTATCCATCGTAATACACATTTATTATCATGTTAAAAATTAGGTATATATATATATGGTAGTAATAAATGGATAATTTTCTGCCATATTAGGATTTGTATGCGGGACACATAGTGACCATCCGTGATTTTTTTAAGGGGTAGAGGGGTGTCATATATATCATTGAAGTATATTATATTGTATGTAGGAAACATGCTATGGAACGATTGAGAACGTTATACCTTTTGGCCGCACGATTGAGAACACTTAAAATCACGGTAGACTATAATCTACCGTGCTTAAAATTAACAAAGAACTTACCCCTAACCTAAAAAAGAATACGATTGAGAACGAATTTACGTGCAATGTTGCCATATCATTTATTAGGCTATTGAAAGATTCATGCTCGTATGCATAAAATAAATATTCTTGAAAAAAGTTATCAATTAACACCTTATACAAATATATGGGCACTTAATAATATGTAATACAAATATATGAATAAAAAATGTAAAATAATAATACCTATGTATAACTTATAAAAATTTGTAATACAAACTACACAGAAAGATTTTTTAAACATGCTCACCTCCATTTATACCTTTAATAATACTTTTATTCAAATTCTGATTTTATAAGTATACCTGAAGACCGTATTTTCAAATTCCTGATCATTTTGTACTACTCAAGAAATGTCTTGTGGCGATACAAATTTCAATTTTTCAAATGAAAATCTCTCTTTTTTACCGTAACTTATTTTGTGGGTGATTTTCTTGAACATTTTGAAGTACCTAAATCAAAATTCTAATTAATAGTTTCTGAGTTATTAAAATATTCATACTAAGGATAATAATCCTTAAAATATGGTTTTACAAAAGTATAAACTATATTACGTAGGTAGTATTTGTTATACTTCAATCATTTTTACAAATTATTTATATTGGTAGATCATTAGTAATTACTAACATTTTCAGATCATCTAAGCCTCCAAATCTATACTTAACCTTGTTTCTGATCGAGTTTCAATTAGAATTTTAATAACAAAATAATATATTTCTGGATTATTTCAATAGGTATAAACCAATTATGGTGCACAAATTATCGTTCGATTAAATTTGGCAACGTTGGAAAAAAAATAAAATTTCGAGCATTCTCAATCGTATTTTACCGCGGAAACATGTTCACAAATCACAATTACTCTGCTGCTATAAAATTGTACTCATAATCACTATATTGTAAATCATTATTCGATTTCATAATTTATTTATCTTAATAAGCATCGGAAATGTATATCTCTTAAGAAATATTGGTATACAATTATAAATAATGTGTAAATTTAAATATACAATGGTGATGGTCAATGACTATAGTGATTAAGATTTCCTGACTTGCTCATAAAACTTAGTGATAGAATAAAATACATTTATTATAGCTAAGAATAAAAGATAGCCGTTTAAATAATAAAACAGATTATATTAAATATAATCTGTGATAATAATAACACTAAATAGTAAATTAATTATAATAATAATAATAATAATAAGCAACACCATTTTAAAAACAAACAATCCTAACACTCCAAATAAAGAATTATCTTATATAAAACCCTACACACAAAATTATATGTCTGTACATCTATAAATATTTTATTGTCTAGTGGAAATTCAGTAAATAATTTAGATTTTTTTTTCTCTATCATTTAATATCTTAATACTTATTATAATAAACTTTTATATTTCATCTTTATTTCTCTTTATTGTATAATTAATTAAATATGTTATCTTGTATATACTTATCTTTAATATTATTAATAATTTTTTTTTATCTAATTTATACACTATGTATTATGTAAATTGGGACTAACGTCCGTTAAATAAATAAATAAATAAATATAATAACAGTTATCTGATATAAGTAATTTTTAACATTAAAGTATCATTTTTCTTATTTACATAATATTATACATGTACTTACTACGTGTAATATGTATTAAGTAATAAACTAATAAATAAACAAGGAAAGATTTTTTTCTATAAGATAGCTGAGTAAAAATAGGAAGAAAATCTGAAATCATGTACATTCTCTCTAGTCCCTAGGAATATATGCTTCTAAGGTAGATAGATGTTTTTAGATTTAAAACGAACGATATTATAGGTACATTATTCTTTCAAAATAAAAATATTATGTCTTACCATGAGTTATTATAATATTACAATATTATGTATGCTGAGTTTAGGTATATAATATTATGTACATAAGGCATAACTACTATAATAATATTATGTACTTAAATTAATATATTACAGAATAGGTATATTACATTTATTTATATTTTTATTTTACCAGTAATATAAAAGGGCCGAAACCCTTAATACACTTTGAAAAATTCAAATTTGCAATATTATAATATAACTTACTTGAATTAATTAAAATTCATTACAAAATATTAAAAGCGCATAATATAAGTAGGTATTAAGTTTATAGCATACCTACATTAAATCGTACCTATATACCTATACGTTGCTTACAATATCCGTTCATTGTGTTATATTTTAACTTTTAAGACTGCGATGACGGTCAGACGGTGTGTTGTACTATAATATGTATGTAAGGACTTATCTTACTTATGTTTTTTGTCTTATATGTACATAGATGGGGAAAATAAGACCACATTCTGCAGAGTCTTTGTAGTCGTCGAATTTTTAAAATCAAAAGTTCAGTATATAATTTCTCTTGCTACTCAAATCCAATACCCGCCTCCACGTGATTTTAATGTTCTATAAAATATCAGCAGCTGCAATTATTAAATTTGTGCAAAAAACTATCGTTTGAACACTTAATGTTATATTATTATATATCTGAAAATGTGACTATAATTTTTGTATTCCGCTCAGAAAACCAGTGGCGCCGTTTCGTCATATGATGAAATGCAAAATAAACCTATATATAATCAATATAATATTATACTGTAACCATTCGCTTCGCCGGCGAAATGACAATGCATATATTTACATGGAAATTAAAAGAAAATCACGCGGGGGTTGCAGTTATATGCAAATGCACACCTTTGAACCACGCAAATTCCGCCATTTGACAAAACGTTAACGTTAATGATATGTGTTGTATACTTGTATACCTACTTTATCAAAAATAGATAATATATCCAATATAGGAAGGTATAGTGCCATAGTGGGTTTTCAACAAACTAGGGTACCAGCTATACATCCTTTATTTTTAGGGATTTTTCTTTTTTCAATGTTTCTGCTCTACAGACCGTGAACTGCAATTTTTCATCAGTACGTTTTTAATTTTAAATCGGATTCCAGTAAAGTTTTTTAAATATGTCATAGGCTGTCGACTAATCATAGTTAATAGGTACCTACCACTGTATTTTTATCTGATTAAGTTGAAACACAATTGTTATGAATTTAAGACTACATTATTTGTATTTGTTAATTAGCTTAATGATATGTAGAATATGGATTAGCAATTAATTTTAAAATAATATTTTTTTTTAAATAACCTTCAAAATTAACACCGGTCTAATTGTAATTATATTCATTTTTATACCAATGAATTATGAAGTGATTTATAATTAAATATAAACCAAACAAGCATTCGCTCTAAACATGCTGCATACAACCTTAAAATATTATATTATTTAATTATATAAGAAAGTTAACATATCTTTTTATTAAACTCAAATTTTACTCTTATAATTTGTACCTATATAATAAAGGGAAAATAATATTGTTATGTATATTAATGAATAAATAAATGTTTTTTTTGCTAAAATAGTAAAATATACTTAAATTAATTACTAATTAGTAATAAATTACTATCAAATATTTTTTTGTTGAATTTCAATTATCCAAATAAAATAAGGTCCTCATTTTTTATATTATTTATTTGACATTTCATACTTGGTAGGTTGAACATAATTTTATTTTGAATATTTAAAACGGTTCATTTTAATGTATATAATTATAGTACCTATTGTACCTATATAATCTATATTATATATCAATATTAATGTGGCGTAATGTAAAATGTTTATGGATATTGTACATTTGTACGTATGTCGTACACGTAGGTACACATATTATTATAATATATTATGTTATAATATGGCGGTTATGCAATCGGTGAGGATTATTATTAACTAAGCCTAGTTCTCTATACTTACGGGGATTTAAGTGATTTAACACCATTTCGACGATACCGGGAATTTCGACAACCCCTTGCCATTCACAATTCACTATAGAATTTAATCCCTCTTACAATTGTTACTTAGCTTGTGTGGTGTATTTCAAGTAACCCCCGAAAACACAATATTTTGAGGGTTCAACAATAACGGTATTTAAGGGTTGCAAATAAAAGAAGTGTTGACGAAATGTTCTTTAGAAATACCAAAACTGAATAATTATTTCAAGGATTTCCAATATATTTTTGCAGAAATTAAATTTTGATTGTTGCGTGATCACGATTTTTTCGTGTCGGTATTAATAATGGTCGTGGATAATAATAGTACAAAATGTGTTCACTGAAAATATAATTATGACATTATTTTGTTAATTGTTATAAATTATAATATACTTAGATTTTATATACGACGGATAAGTGTTTTCCTCGATTTATAATTAATTAGGTGTTCACACAATCACATCAAACATATTTTAACATTTGTATAGCAGTATAGGCGTGTACTTATAAACTACAATTGTATTAAAAAAATGTTTTGATGACAATTGACAGCATGTGTTGATATCTTTATTCATTAATTTGGTGCAGAATAAAGTTTGTTTTATGTCAATAATTATTGAAAGATGACGTTAGAGTGGTCAGTACTGTACCGCTATGACCTATGTATATAATAATTATAATATAGGTATATAAGTTATACCATACAGAATAAATTAATATTTTTCATAGGTGGAACGGGAGAATTTAATTAGACTGGATAAGGAAGTGCAGCTGCGAAGATAATCAGTAAGGAAAAATATTGATTCCTTTGTCTCTTTTAGGATTTTTTTTTATGGATTTTATTTAAATATAAATGTATTCTATTGGTATATAGGTATTAGGTATGTATACACCATTGCAAATAAATCTCAACATTTAAAACAATGCAATAATGACCTTGTATGTGCCTTGGAGATTCAAAAATATTTTTTGTAATGTTACAAATTATTTCTTTTTCATAAAAATATATATTTTTTTATTTTTATTTTTTTTATTGAATAAATAATTATATTTACAATCTTTATTTACATAATTACATGTAGTACAATAAGTAAATGGGAGGTGGGTTGATTAGCGGTAGGGGGAAGTGGCCCAATGGTGTCACCCCGTGGAAAAAAATATTTATATCATATCGGTGAACTCGTACTGCTGTATAGTAAAATTAGTAGGTTAGTGGTAAGTCAAATCGACCTCATCATTGAGTTTATAAGTCACTGTAATGGATTTGTTAAATTTGAATTCAATGATAAATAAGTATTGCATATAAGTAATTACGTAAAAGGATTCTGAGCGGAGGCGGTCTGTCATCCCATATATTATAAGAATATTATTTATATATTTATAATGGTACTAGCTATTAGTAAATTAATAATTTTATTTTACTATTAATTAAATCTTATATGGTAGGTTGAATTAATTTTTGCCCACTAAAATATTGTATTTATTGTAGGTATTTTTTTTTTTTTTTACTTTTTTACGGTTACTAAGGCTCCGCTGTCCGTCCGTCCGTCTGTCACCAGCCTATCTCATGAACCATGAAAGATAGAAAGTTGAAATTTTCACAGATTATGTATTTCGGTTGCCGCTATAACAACAAATTCTAAAAATTCTAGAATTATATAATATAAGCAGTGTTGCCAACATGTTTATAAATTATAACTGATGATGGTAAGGAACCCTTCGTGCGCGAGTCCGACTCGCACTTTTCCGGTTTTTATTTATATTTACGCCTCAATTGATAAAGTTATTGACGTTTCTAAAATACATTACATTGTAACAATTTATAAAAAATATTTTAAGTATGATATAAGAGGCTTATGTTATTTTAATTACTATTTATTAATTATTCATTATTAAAATAGTATATAATATAATACATAGATATGTTTTTGGGCTGGGTACAATGTTATATTTTTCTAAGCTATTGTTCTTTACTTTACTTTATTATGACAAAGTTCAAATTTCAAACGCTTAAAAAAAAATTGTGTCTATGTATTTTTAATAATTTTAAATTACTTAAATTTTAAGTTTTTTGCCATGCTTAAATATTTTTATCAACGCTTTAAAAAAAGAAGCTAAATTCTTTAAAATTCCAAATTGAACTACAACAGTTCAAAAACTGATTTTACATAGAACTACAAGTTTTTGTTTTTTTTTGTAGGTGTTCCTGGTTGTTTTGAAAATTACTGGTAATTTTTACTTTTGACCACACAAAGTACCTACCAACTAGAACCAATTTTTTACTAGAAATTACTCTAAAAGTTGGTAACATAAGCAGTTTACTGCTGAAAATGGTCAGACACAAAAAAATAACACACACCCGTCACCCACTTTGTAAAACCAATAAACTTACTTATTGCTCCACTCAGAATCTAAAAAAACTAATTAGTAATTATTTATTAATACGTGACTGGTTAGCTTCCTTGGTCCAGCACAGATATAATATTGATGCATGGCCCCAGTGGTCCCTCTAAAGCCACCACTGGGATATATAATATGACTGTGAATGATTTTACTGCTTATGAATTGCAGTACAAGTATTGCTAAACATATTTACCATAAATATTTATAATTTAACAATATCCTTGTTAAAACTTGTTATTATACTTCAATAGTGGTGTATTATATTTTCGTTCAATAATAATAATATACATTGTTAATATTAATATACCTTATACCACGGTCTACTCGGTCACTATATCGCCGTTCAAGGAATAACGTTTATTATAGTTAAAGCACTGAATAAAAGTAAGATGAATGAAATACGTTGTTTTCATAATATTATTACCTATATAAAATACAATTTATTTCTGCTCTGTTATATTGTCATACACCAAATATGTGTGGTATGTATTTATTACTAAGTAGACTCTATAGGAAATAACGAAATTAATTATTTATAAAAAATTAAATGTCTATAAGCTATAAGTCGAGTTAATGACCCAAGTGAAGTCATACGTACGATTAGCTCAATAAAATATCATGAGATATTGTTGTTTCATCAAAATAAACTCGATAACTATAGAATACCTACACTAACCTATACTTAATTGCAACGTGGTTAACTAAAATATATCATAATTTGTATTTGTACGTTGCAGGTGTAATCGAGTTAATGGTTTGAAAAAATGTTCAGTAGAATTTCGTTAACATTTAACATATTATACGATTTCTAAACTCCAGTCATAAATACACATTTTTTTTAAACAATTGAAAACTTGTATTTTATTTTAAAATGTATTCATATTTGGCAATTATGCTTAAAGTATTAAATATAATCTACTCGAATGAAACATTAAAAGCGTATAGGTTAAAATTATTAATGAGTAGATTTAACTGTTCAAGTTAAGTGTTTGAATTGTTAAACTATATAAACACGTACCTATATATAATATTATCATATTATAAGCTATGTATGATAATATATTGATATACAATTAATGAATTTGACATCGACAAATCGTTTCTATTAAAGTTTAAAAATGTTTGTAAAATATACACTATGTGTCTAGAAACCAGTATATTGTACAAGTTATAAAAAATACAAATTTATCTGTTGTAAAACCACTAGTCAAATGTTTGTCGTATAATATTAAAGTTTTGGTTACCTATTTATTAATTTGTTGTATTAAAGTTAATGTTGACAATGTGTTTCGTTTAATATTGATCAGAACTCGGTATTCAAATAGTATTTTTTGTTAACTTGGATATTAGGTTTCAATATTTTTATTTTGTTTAATTTGAGGATTAAAATTTAAAAACAGGTTTTACTTACCTACTCACACTATTTTGGGTATCCAATAGCTGATTTATAAAATACTGTCATTATGGTACATTCCGGTTTTTGGTTTTCATAACATGTAAGAAGTAGGTAAATATAATGTAACATATTAATTTAGTCTTATTTATCTATCTCAACTTTGTAAAAAATAATTTTCATTTTATTTCAACCAAGTTTTTGCTTAGTTTTAATTAATCAACTAAAATTGAAAAGCCTTCAACTAAAACATGGATAAAAAATGTAAAAAAAAGATATATATTTATTTAGTTACAGATCTATATTTTGTACTGATTTAATTACAATAATGTATCAATATTCAATATTAGGTTTAAAATAGCTTGATATAAGATAGTTCCGAGTTCTGACGTAAAATACTTCTTGCTGTAGTATACACTGTGGCAGTGTGGCTGTAATGATGAACCTACATTATAAAATGTATATTTTAATATTTCATAAATTACAATAACCATGATTCATGATATAAAATAATTAACTTTTATTTAGGTGTTCAAATTTCATATTATTGTAAATAATGTTTTTATAGAATATTTATTTCAGTGGCGTAACCTTAGGTAGGCATACTCGTAATTAAAGATTTTTGTAGTAGGGAAGATTTTAACACCAACCCCGCACATCCCATATCATAAATTCATAAATCACTGCACTTCTTACACATAAAACCTCCAACTCTACTCACACATTCACAAAGCTTGATGGGCGAGGGGAGCTTAAATAAATCAAAAATAGTTTCATATTTTATATTTTCTTTAGTAGTTTAAAAACAATAATTTAATGAATTAAAACAACTAATAACAACAAAATAAACTTTTTCGATGTTATAAATTATAAGTTATAACATTGTAAACCATATTCAATTAAAACCAACTTAACTATTACTGTGCTTATTGCATTTTTTTTTCAACTTATAAAATTGTTAGACCGTAATAATAATTGGTAACAATGTAATAAATATAATAATGTTTGACATAATATATAAACAGTATAAAAAACTTGTACATGGTAACAACTAACAAGCATAGTGTAAATCATTTGCATGGTAAATCAATATAGTAACAAATGTATAAAGTTTGATATAAAAAATGATTTCATAATTCAACTAAAATGAAGTACGTTACACCCTAAATAACAATAATAAAATCATAAATCCCGATTTAATAAATTTAAGTAGAAAATAACATATTGGTTATAATAGTTGTTATATTTTGACAGAAATCTTTAGAACTATCATTCGACGCCGATCAAATGTTTTGTCCGAAACCGCTTCAGCTAATTTTTGTTAAAACAAAAAAAAAATTATTGCTTAAATGTAAAAGCCTAAAATAAATAAGTATATAGTTATTATAACTATATCATTTAAATTTTGTTTTTCTTGTACAGATATACAAATACCGGTTTTCATTGATGTTTTGATTTCGGGTATTATTACTCGTTACAGGTATCAGATTTTAGCATTATTTAAGCATAAATCATATAATGGTATCGGGTGAATTCGGGTTCAGAATCCTGAATAATTAATAGTTTTTTTTTTATAATATGTGACTCTACGCACACATAATATATTTTGGTAACAGCCACGCCAGTGCAAAGTGTCAAGCGACCTAAAATGCTTATAAAATACAGCAGTGGGCAGTTAATACTTTAATAATTATTATTCGTTGTATATTATTGTGATTTTTGAATCTTTGTCAGTATTTATTCATAAGTTTAAGACTAATCGGTTATTCCTATAATCATCCTGGATAAGTAATACGTTTGTTAATTACACATTATGGAAGTTCACATATTACTAAAAAAAAAATTTTTTTACAACCGTGTTTCAACAGCCTATATTCAGTCAACACACGAAACCCGAGTATGAACTTTTCGGTCATAAAGCTTTGCCGAGACAATTGTATTATTTTCACAACGTCGTTATTACTTATTATATTATTGTATTTTTGTGTTGCGCTTGTATAATAGTATATGCAACCTATATATATATTATAATATGTACATGCGCATATACTGTGTAACTGTGTAAGCACATATGTACATACATATTTGCTATAATTTAATGTATGTGTATAATTAGGTTGGACCCAAACATAAAAGTCGGACACGGGAGTGCAAAAAAAAAAAAATAAATAGTCTCCTCCACGAAATTACATTTTTTTCTGTCAACCGATGGAATAATGAGTGAATTTAATTACAATTATGCAACTGCGGGTGCTATATATATATATATATATATATACACACACGCACAAGACGCAGTATTATACACATAATATACATATATTATAATATGCTAAAGGTACTTTGCGTATATTGTATACTATTTTATGTATATTATATATATACATATATAAACATAGTTATATCTAAAGTTGTTCTTGTCTAGTAAACACGCCGCGTGCTGCAGCTTGGAGACCTGGTCACCGCAGAGGGAGAAGGGGGTTCGGCGGGCTGCGTGCGAAACCGCAAAATATTATTAGAGGGTTAGACTTAGGTTATAGATATGTACGTGGCATTATGTTTATATATATATATCTGCTTCTACCTACACGCACACACACACACACACACGGGTACATGTGGATATATTATAATACAAGTAGAACGCATATATTATAATATACGAATATTCTTTCGACCATTGCGAATATATAATAAACATAATATCATATTATGCAGCCCGCGCCCGCGACAACTGTGCAGCACACTTCGAAATAATATTATGGGTAGGTATATATGCTATAACCTCGGTCATGTATGTGTATATTCAATTAGTATATTAGAGTAGGTATATTATTGTTATTATTACATACGTTACAATATGATATATTATTGTACGGTCCGGTCCGGTCGAAGGGTATATCGTGGCACTGTTCACACCGCAGACACTATAATATATATATATGCGCAAATGTTATGTAATGTTACAGTCCCTTACACACGTGTTAAAAAAGAAACAACTAAAAAATATCCACGTGCAAGTATGATGGATAGATCCCTATAGGGTCTGGGTCCTAATATTCGCTATATTATGATATAATAATAAAAACGTATCGTATTGACATTTTATGTCTTTACTTTGGCACATAGAATCGAAAAACGTTACGTTACGTTCCAAAAAAAACGTTACGTTATTTATTTATGTTTATAAATGGTTGCCATGGGTTTTAAAACTATTATAATAATAATTATTATGTCTTTGCTTTGGCACATAGAATCGAAAAACGTTACTCAACGAAAAAAATTGCAAAATATTATTTTTCTAATCCGAGATTTGAACTCGATAGTTGCGCTTATCACACGATAGTTAGGTGATAGATATAATATGATAGCAAGGACAACAAATACTTAAAATGTGGTACTTCTGTTCCGACTCGTATGCAATATGATTTTTTCAATGATTTGTTATATTATGCGTGTTTAATGTACATACAGACTTATTCTGTGAATATAGACCGATAAACGTAGACGAGACGGAGAAAGTACCTACCTATGATATATATTTTTCAAATCTTGGCCGCGGATGAGTGTAAATAGTAGGTATAGTAATCGAATACGAGTGTTACCACTATATAGCTTATGCATATATATAATATATACCTACGATATTGAATTCTGAGTGTATTGAGTATTGTTGTAAACGTGTTGACAGCGCAACTTATAAAGTTGAAAATCATGCCGACTGCCGAATATAATATTTTTTTATATTATTACAATATTATGTCATACGCACGCTTGTGCGTATTGTTTTATTCCATATTATGATGTAGGTACCTACAGTATATATGTCGTAGCCTCTTCGTGAAATCGATCTTTTCATGAAAAGACGACCATTTCGTGAAGTGGAAACGGTATCCATTATTATTTATTTAATGTACTTACTTAGTATACTTATTTATGACTTCTACAATACCATAAGTATAGATTATATTTTAAAGTTAAATTAAATTAGTATTATTACATAGAATATATTATTTTATAACTATTTATATCATATATAGTTATTGTTCATATTATAATCGTTTTTTTATTTATTGGAACATTTATTAGAACACAAATTAAATAATTATAGTTCTTACATAAGGAATAACATAATATTCTGATAGGTACACTAAACACTTGTTATTAGAACAAGGAAAATAATAAATTAAAGCAATTGTAACGAAACATAACCAACCTATTAGTTATTATAAGTATTATTTTCCACGTTAAATAAGTTACCTATGATTTATGAATGCACAATATAATATGACAATTACAAGGTGCTAGGAAATTTACAAAATCAATCAAAATGTTTACAATTCCGAAAGTTTTAGATAATAAATAATAATCAACAATATTATTTAAGATCGCAGGAATTAATAATTATACCTTTTACCCATGTATAACATTAAGGCATTAATAATGTACCTATTGTATCCATAATGCTTATTAGTCGTTATGGACTGATTTTGAAAAAAAAGTGAAATAAAGTGATAAAAATAATGTCGGGTAACGTGAATGTAATTTAAATAAAAATATTTATCGACTCAATTGTTCAGAATAGTGTTATCGTTTTTTACCAGGCTTATCAAAATAATATTTATCCATTTTTTAGTAAAACTCAGTTTTTTCATTAAATTCATCCATTACGTAGAGGCATGTAGAATAAAAACCTTTAGAATAGAATGTGATCGAATGATCCACACAGCAACTATACACTGTTTCAACATCAAGGTAATACCAAAATGCTGATATGACATTATTATTATGACTTTTATCAAAACCAATAAATATCATCTACACATTTCAGATAGTCATAGGGAATACAGATTATATTAATTATTTTATTTAACGTCGGCACATGGTTAATAGATTTAATCAAACTATAGACGTATGCGATAGATGTTGTATTTCAGTACACAAAGTGAACGACCAGATTGTGAAAAAATGACAAGATGTTAAATTGGAGTGACCAATTCATGAAAAAGTGACCATTTTGTCAAATATTTTCGAATTTCACGAAGTGTAAAATATCCGTTTCCATTTCATGAAATGGTCATCTTTTCACGAAAAGTTCGATTTCACTGCTACGACATATATACCATTATAGTGACATTATTATGTTGTAGGCAAAAAAGTATTTGGTATTTGGTGGTAATGTAGTATTATTATATAAACTCATAGCTGTATACAGGGGTTAAAGTGGTGAGGGGACGCAGGAGTGCTCAGCCCCCCTACCTCTGACGGCGATTAAAAAGCGTCCCCCTTTAACAAATTAGGATTTTATACATTAGACATTATACTTAAAATAATATATGGAACGCTTAAAACTATATGGGGACATTATAGTTTCCTCTGAAATTCTTTCCCACTTTAACCCCTGGCTGTATAGTATATTATAATATGATATTATTATGCCTGTATATGCATTGCGAGTATGAACATCGCGATTATATTTTACTTATAACAATTGCAGGACATCCGCAGGAGTCCCCGACGACGGGTCGCCGGCAGGCGGCAGCACACAAACTTTATAGTTTCTACTTTCTTTACCTACCGTACGAACTTATCATCGGGCCGACCGATCTTACCGTATACCAAGATTAATTGTCAAGGTTATCCGGCTAAAGTCCATACCATTGCGGTCTCTCGCAGACACAGACCATTATACTGTTCGTATTTCCTGCAAACGCCGCTTCCGTTTCGGGCCCACATTTATCGCCTTTAAATATGCAGAATAAATATTGCAGGTTCAAAACAATAATTAGATGATCGTATGTTGGTCGCAAGTGTAATCAAACGATAAATGATATATACATACCAGTCACACATAATATATAGTTAGGTACAGCGTATGTGAGACTCTTTTAAAATACTGTTACGATTAACCTCGGCAACCTGTCAATAAACCAGCTGTAATGTTCTGCGCAAGATACCAAGCTCAATTTCGTTTCTTAAAGTAACAATATTAATATATGACGTGAGTATATGTATATTATAATGTATACCTACACTAATCGAAACAATAATATATAATGTAACGACCTTAAGATTACGTTCCACGGACATTAATTGTCGTCTCCGTCTTACAAGTGCGTAACATGGGCACATTTTACGCTCAGCAGATCACATTTAGCTCGGCCGTTAGTTCAACAATTAAAGGTAATTGACCTCTTACAGAATTTAAAGGTAAGATTATTATTTCTCATAGGCTTTTTATTATATTTTAATATTAAAAGGAGTTAAGAGTATTTTATAAAATTGGAAATTGTTTGTACATCTTAAAATACTCATAGGTAGCTAACTTTGAACAACGTTAACGCTCTTGTTTTGCTTAAAAGCTTGACGGCGATCATATTCGATTTGAAACCGAGGGAAAATTTCTTTCCTGCAGATCGTTTACGACAACTTATTAGCTAAAGATAATTTACATATTCTAATTTTTCTCAGATTGGCCACAATACCATTTAATAATATTTATGGTTTGTATTTAATAGGTAATTTTTGTGAGTAACCGCTGCAAACTTTGCGAGATCCTCTCCGACCATAATCTGCGTTAGTGCTATATGTGCTTATTAGTTATTACTCTCGAGATATATTATTTCGCTGCGTTCCTATACTACCTATAGCTGTTCACAAAAGAATAACATAATTTAATACATATTTTAATGAAACGTAATACTTTTTTCGTCTAACGAGCCACGGCACACACACACACACACACACGGGTCATAAAGTTTTTCGCGAAAAGCGCATCGCTGGAGCCTCGCAGAAAGGAAAACGAAAAAAAAAAGAAAGCGGTGATTTGGCGGACGCGACCGCTTGCCACGCTACGCGGCCGCTCGCGACATGACGTACGAAATATTTATTCCGTGCAAAAACGCAAAACGTATATATTATACGCGCGATGTACAAGCGCTCGAGGTACGTTACGTCGCGTACCGCGTGCGCGTTTCCAGTGGTGCGCAACATTGCCGAGTGCAATATTCGCGAACGTTAGCATAATTTTCGCGTATATTATGGGCACACCACGTTAGATCGGCACTCTTTGTGTATAATAATAATAATAATATGTTATTACCGGGTTCGACAGACACAAACACACACACACACACACACACACACACACACACACACACACACACACACACACATGCGAATATGCGATTGCGCGCGCACGTAGTAGTCGTCGTCGTCGCGTAATATTGGCGGTGGTGCGTGGCGGCGCAGGTATACATACAGTCTGACGGAGGGGGTCTGTGGAGGGGCGGGTGTCAGACAGATGGCGTGTATATATGTGTGTGCGAATAACGTCGGCGGCGGTGGCGGCGGTGGAGAAGAGTATGCGAGGAGGTGGTGGTGGTTGTGCAGGACGAGTAGGAGGAGGAGGAGGAGGAAGGGGTTTGGCGGATTTTTTTTTTGCGTTTTTTCACCGCGGCCGCCGGTTGAGAAGTGGTCCGTCGGCGGGGCGGTGGAGGGGAGAGCGCGTGGCGGCCGCCGTGTTGGTGGGGGTTTGGGAGGTCGGTGGTAGCGGTGGCGGCGGTGGCGGTGTCTGTGACGACTGAGGTGGTGTCGGGGGGTCGTCTAGCCGGTCGGGTGAAAGACCCAGACGGCATCGCCGAGCGGCAGCGTCCGCGGCGGGGAAGTGTGGGCCCCCGACGGCCAAGTGGTGTGCTGCGGGGTACGGCGGGGTTTGGCCAAAAAAGGGGAAGGGTGCGAGCGGGGAGTGACGGAACGGTTCTCCGCCGCTTCGGCGGTGTTTGCTGCCGCCCGCCGCCGTCATTCGGTTGCCAACTTGTGTGTGCGTGGTGCTTGCGTATGTGTGTGTGTGTGTGTGTGTGTGAGAGAGTATACGACCTACCGCCGCCGCTGCCGCTTTTTCACGCGACCGCGAGCGCCAAGTGCCCGACGGCGGCGGGCGGAGCGCGCAAAAGCTGCCGGCCGCCGCCGATACCGTCGGCATGTCGGCGGCGCGGCAGAGGCCGCCGAGCGTTGCGGGCCACCGAGGCAGGCCTTTGCGCGCTACGCCGCCGCGTGCGAGCGAGTGTACGTGTGCGTGTGCGTGTGCGTTTGTGTGCCGTCCGGCATCACATTCGCGCATTCACGCCGCCATTCGTCGGCGGGCCACCGGCTGACTTTGTCGACTGCGAGCCGACTTTTCACACAGTACTTATCTCTCTCTTTCCCACACACAATATAATATCATATAATATTATTGTATATCATAATAATATCATTTCGACAATTATATTATATTATAGTATGCATTCTAAATTTCTAAATAATTCTCGTTAAGTACCAATTTTCGGAAAACGATTATTCGTATTTTTATCCAAACCCGTTATTTTAATGCAATTTTTCATCCGAAATATTTAAAACTTTTGCGTCATCGTATATATCTTTAACGCCGGAAAAGCTGCAGAGATATGACGTGATGAACGCCAATTTTTCGCCGCCGACGTCTTCTGCGGGTCACTACCACCTCCACTGCGAGTACACACCTACCAAGGCTCTCTGACCAACACCACTTTCAGATACAGGTAAAACGTATTTATGTATTGTACAATAGAATATTATATTATTATAATTTTACTATATTTGTTTGCTTAATTGAGATTGTCTACGAGTATGAAAAAATGAACGGTTGCGCATAAATCAACTATATACGTATTCTCAATATTAAATCTCGGCGGCGAAAAGCGCGCGCACTTTATACATCGGTTTTTTTTTGAATTTTCGTGACGCGCTAAAAAAAACGTTACATCTCGACATTACATTCGGTTTCGGTCTATACGTATTGTGCAAGTAAAATGTATACTACACTATACGGTATATTGACATTATATTAAACGCGAAACTTTTGCACCACAATTCTATGCCTCTATATATAAAAATACAATACATCATAATACACGCACTATATAGGTACTTTTTGCAAACCGCTGCAGCGGGGCTTCTCGCGTAAAGATATACATATCTATTAATATATATTATTATGTTAACATTAATTCCGGATGTTACGTACCTATATGTAATAATATGTGTGCAATGTACCCACGGCTATACCTATATATATTATAATAATATGTCTGCTAGACACTTGCGATATTATTATAACGATGTTCACTCGGTATATATTACACATATTCCGATATTCGCACTCTACCTATATATTATTATATTCGCAGTCGGCCCCGTTTATATACCATCTGAGCGCGTGTGCGCAAATATCGGCGTGGCACATAATATAATATAATATAGCCGAGGTCAACGTACCGATCTGGAAATTGCGCGTTGGCCGAATCCCCCGGGACGTGTGCGCGTGTACCTACGACCAAGTATATACGTCCTATAAACCCATTAATATAGGTGCGCGTACCTTAAGTCGCCGCTACGAAAATCGAAAAAATTTTTGGATTTCCACGGGAAAACCAGTCACATAATATTCTAAACTATAATCGGCACTCCGTCCGCGCGCAGTGGTTTTCCGGGAGCTATGTTGCAAACCGCGCGCATTCACACACACACACACACACACACGGTGAGATAACGAGACTGTTTCGCGATATTAATATTATTATAATATAGTAATAATGATAATAATATGATATTATATAGCCAATGTAGACACATCGAGATGACTACCGTGCGCCCGCGAATTTAAATATTTGTATTATAAACAATATATTGTAATATTATAATATTATAATAATATTCATGCATCATACTATCAGCTAGCGACGATGTATGTGTGCGTGCCAGTGTGCGAATTATTATTTTTTTTTTCGCAAGATTAAAATAATAATATAACGTTCGAATTATAAATTTCAAGTTGCCCTTGAGATTATACGCGAGCGTACACACACACACACACACACACTTAAACTGCACAACTATAATAATAATTATCTAACCGTGTCTGTCTGGGTTTTCTTATCTGCAGTACGCCGCGAGTACACCGTACACATTATAATATTATTATATGGCAACATAATAAAATTATAATAAAAATGTATTAACGTGTACAACTACAGTACAACGCGTTATCCCGCGATATACAATAACGCTCGTGTGTATAATATTTGCAGAGTACAATGACGATATTACTATATATTTATATATATTGTATATTACGAGTAAAGTTTTCTCCCGGGGTTTTCGGTTTTCGGTTTTTTTTTTTTCATTCTACTGCAAACAATTTCGCGATAACGGAATACCCAGCTGAAACGCCCCTGCCTCGCACAGGTCTCCGCGTACATATTAATATTATTTTTGTTACAACGATAGTACTTTTTGTATAGTCCGACGACAGGCCGCCGACGCCCGCCGCCGCCGCCGCCGCCGGTACTTTATTATAATAATACTATGTAGAACGATAATGTTCTTATGAACTTCAAAAATAATGACAATAATATGTATGTTGCAAGAACAACTTCAAAAAAATACATCCGGCGAATGCGTAAAAAGTATCGGGTTTTTTCAAAAATATTGTCCTGCACAACGACTTTAAACGATGCGTAGTAAAAAACAATTCGAAAACGTTCGTAGTTTTTCGAAATGTAATGGGCGTTTTGCGATGAATCACCTGGTATAAAAACGGCAACGCGAAAACGGCTCGAAAAGCGGCGGCGCTGTTTGAAACTAAAATAATGTAATAATAATATATTACCTAGGTATAAAAACGTAACGCGTTAAAATAACGGTCGTACCAAACAACAGCCAATTCGGAGCACGCCACTTCGCGTAAGGCTTAATTATTACATTTTATAATATTATATAACCGTACTTTCGGTAACACCGAAATATTATTAAAGTTTGGATGGTATATACCCACCATGTTGTCGGTTTATGCTGCAGCAAAAGGCGTTTTCGGTTAGAGGTGCTAAATATAAATGATTGAAGATTAAAATATTATTGTTAATAATATTAGGTATACTCTTTGACCAATATTCGCGAGTCCTTGCAAAAAAATTTGCAATATATTCGAAAGTCTGACATATTTTTTTCACTTCACTCATTCCTATATTATGTTTCGTAATAATCATATTATTACTATTACTTCTGTCTTCTTTTTTTTCATTTGTATACAAACTCAGAAATTAAACGGTCTGTTAGTCGTTACCAAGGGTAACGTTGTAGTTTGTTATTAAAAATCGTTATATTAAGTACCTACAATCTACATATATAAATATATGTATCATGTGTGTACAGGGAAATAGGTACACAATATTTTTTTTCATACACCCACAGACTATATTTGTGTATGTGTGTGTGTGTTTCGGTGTAGTAATATAAGTACAGTGTTGTATTGTGATGGGTGTACCTATGATAAATTACAATATACACACTATAATCCTACCCCTACAAGGGTGGGTGTTATAAAAATAATGTAAATGCTGATTATCCAGGAATATTATATTAAATAATATTATTACGTTTTATTCGTATTTTATAGAAACAGCAAATTATACCTATAAATTGTTTATGTCGCGAACCCGCCCTATATCCATTTCCTGCAAGGCGCGATCGTTCGTTACTATTATAGTATTCTACATACTCTATAATACTATTAGCTAATATAATATATTATGTAAATCGTGAATATTTCGATGACACGTCATAATGTACCCCGAACACACAAATACGCACAAAAACAATAATAATGTAGGACTATGCTGCGTATGGTATACCTACCATATTAATATAGATATTGTGCAATAAAACGTAATAAGTAACAACTGATTAATAGTGATCGTGGATGAACCAATGAAAAACTTTGCAATATTTTGGCGAACAGTTTACCTATTTACCTAACATTGTAATATTATATTGCCGAAACTAATGTGTCTGCTTAAGTTTAAACACAAATGAAAACGACGACTGCTGCACGTGCAGGAGCGTGGAACATTTAAACGCGTATTTGTTTAACCTCATTAGTGTATTGTCTATAAATCACCGACGGTTCGGAAAAAATGCTCGTACGTATTTGTTTGTTTGTTGATGTTTTTTATTTTTTTTAATAACTTTCCTGATTAAATAGAAAATTTGAACCGTGTTGTAAAGCGATTTCCATTATATTATATTACACGTTTGGCTTTGTGCCGTATACGCGCCAACGCGATTACAGTGTTTAGCCCACCTTAATTGTTCAGACAGTATCAAAAGGATGTTGTTTCGGAATCACCCGCGCGGCCTTCAGTTTTTTCGGAAATAATTGGTTCCAGACAGATGAATTTGTCATTGATACGTTTCACTTCCGAAAAACCAACACACGCGACACGTACCATATTATATTATATTATATCGAATATATTAGTATAGGTAGTACCTCCTATATACTATATACCACTGCAAAACCACATTCCTGGCGGCCGGCGGGAGAGATTTTCGCGTACGCAAAAGGGATTTTATTGTTCGTACAGCGATCGTTAAAATATTCAATAACCGTTGGTAATAAAAAAATATTATAATATTGTATAACACGAACACGGGCTTGTGATAAAACGTGTTCGCCCGTCGGTTTTGCAAAACTCTAGGCATAATAGCTCGCCAGCGTGCGAAAATCGCTGCAGAGGTGCAAAGTCTATAATACACACCCGAGTTTAATAATATGGATGTGTGCTCGTAGCCGATAAAGGGCCAATATTAACGGTCATTTGGTCGATAAAACAAGGCATATCCGATGGTGTGTTATTCAATTTTTAAATTCATATTTCACATCATTATGCCCACACGATTTATATAATATTGTACTCAGTGTCGGGATCCTTTGTGTTCCAGCGAGCGGATTATGTAAATATTTTCTTCGAGCGCCTTATTTTAGCCCGCCGAGAATGCGTTTTTATAGCCAGTGATGCGTTTCTAATATTTCAAACCCGTTTAAATCGCACCCCGATCAAGATAAATAACGGATCGTTGTTACATTATTTGAATAGGTATATACTACCGTTTGCGACAAATATAATAATAATTATTATTATTATTAATTGAACGTTGCCGCCAACATTCGAGACACGGTTGCTTGGTCGCGTGTAACCCGTGTTTCGTGGGTGTACAATATCATCAATAGACTGAAATATGTTTAGACGTATAATACGTATAATAATTATCGTATATTATATAGTTGTAGTGTACAAAATATGTACAATATGGTTTATTGCTGTCGTGTCATTATTTTATCGTTTATTAAACAATTGTTCGTGGTTTTTTTGTATTTCGAACTGCACTGTCTGGACTCGAGTTCATAGTGTTGTGAATCTGCAGTATAGATGTTCATATTGTATTCTCGGGATGTCCGAAAAAAGATCAACCCAAAAAATGAATCAAACCTGCAAGGCCTGCTCTTTTGGCCAAATCTTCATTTTCTATACCCATGCTCATAATATTATCGTCGTATATCGAAAATGATTATTCAACCCGGCGCGTTCATCGCTGCGCAGCGAATCCAACAGTGCTTAATGGGAGGAAAAAAAAAAAGAAACAATGAGCCTCGCAATGCCTCGTGATATTATATATTATATATTATAAAACAACGCGTATTGTATATTGCATTATAATAATAATAAATTCGCATTTCAATTTAATAATAATTCACACTCAGCTGCTGCTGCGGGTCCGCTGTGCGATCCGTGTAAAAAACTGACCGGTTTGTTCTTTTATACGTTTGCGAGTGCAGAGCTGTATTATAATACTATATGTATATATGCCGTGTACATGCGTGTACGCGCGCTTATTGTAAAACCTCGATTTCGCAATTTAAAAAAACAAAAAAAAAATTTCCCCCGTGTTTCCGAGGGAGGGTAAGCTCCGGCGTCGCATTGTCTTGCTCTCCCTGATGGGTGCGCACTTGTGTGTGTATTCGCCAAACCGAACAATCGTTCGCTTTCCGCCGACTCCGCGGCGCACATAATATTACTCGGCGTACATTATATATATACATATATATAAATAGAGACCGAACGTATATAATCATATATATATATATATATATATAGTTTTTACGATCGCGAGCCCTGTACATAATATAATAATGTATGTAAATCGTTCGGAAGAAAAATCATGTTTTTTTTTTTTTTTGTTTGCCCGCCAATTTATTGTTTTCGTTCTCTGCTTCTCGTCCTCTGCAGCGACGGGCATTGTAGGTGTGTTTTTCGGGAAACCGTTATTATTATATTTCATATTATTATATTCGAGTGTCTGACGTTTCTTTTCTTTGTACGAATTGTACGCCGATGACGTAATGTGATTTTTATTTACCAATATTCGGCGGGTTGTGTTGTACATTGTTTAGGCGGCGACGGCAGTGTTTGTAATTTTTATATTTTTATTTGCCATCCAAAACTTATATAGCATACGTACCTATATAAATAATTACAATACTTACGTGAGGGCAAAAAATAATATCGAATAACGCCGCGTAGGTATACGTATTATATACAATCATCGTATAATATATATTATTATATAGCAGCTACACTGGGTTTGGCTTATGCTGGTCTTACTTTTTTTGATATAGGTACCTACATGTATATTATGCACTCTTCGAAATAATATGATTTTCATTTCGACGTACTCGAATTCTCTGGAGGTAACTTGCAAATTGTGTTGCAGTATTACAGCGGTTCTATGTCGTGACTACGGCAATAAAAAAAATAATTTTAATTTATGAATGTCTTACGTAAATGGATCACCCGGTAGGTATATCTAATATAATCCATCTATAATGACACGCAGTGACTATATACCTAAATTATGTGTGAGTTTTTTATTCCCAAACGTTGTAACTATTATCTTATATATATAGGTATATTTCATTGATCATATATGTCTTTCATTAGAATAATAATATTTACCATCAATATAAAGTTAATATTCTAATTTAAGATCTATATAAGTACATTAAACTATCTTATATATATTTTGCATTGATAATTATATGTCTTTCATTAGAATAATAATATTTACCATCAATATAAAGTGAATATTCTACTTTAAGATCTTACTTTGATGTACTTAACATTGAAGATGCAATAACAGGAAGACTTGAGCTATGGGTCATGGGGATGTCCATTAATAGTATTTCAAAATTCAAATAGTAGGTACATAAAATACTACATATTTATTTACATTAATATCTATCTAATAGAAATATAGAATACACTATATAAATTAATAATTATACACATAATTATTTCATAGTAATAGGTACTTGATTTTGAAAAAGTCATATTATGACGAAATTATTATTATCATACATTTTTATATTAATATAATATATTATGAATGGAACAACGATTGTCCGCGGCGTATTTACAAGCATATATGGTCATAGAGATATCGGGGCAATTATAATAATTTATTCTAACATTTATTACTGAAATAAGCAATTATTATTTATTTTACTGATTTCGCGGAAGAATTATCATTGATTGCATAACTAGATCCATAAATTCACTCGATTTGAGTGTACATAATGATATTGATATTTATATAGGGATAATAATATTTTATAAATTTGAGTTAAGATGTGGTCACTATAATATAGGGCCAGAATAATATGTATAGTTAAATGTTGAAGGCACTTTGGTTTCATTTTCCTTTACAATAAGTATATATCTATTAGGTATTATTTATTATTAATTATTATTATATACTGATGGCTCGAACAGTATTATAATCATTGATAGTACATATTATATTAACTATTAGGTATATACGCTTTGAGTAATACGGAATTTCATAATATCAAATATTTCAAGTAGGTATAATAAAACCATTTTGAAGTTGTGGTAGGTACCCATATAGTAGGTAGTTATACATATTTTTTAATCGGATTGTTTTCATTTCACTTATTTTTATATAGTAAGCATAATATTTATATAATAATAATATATTATAATACATACACGTCTGCCGAACCTAGCCGTCAATCAACAAGCTTGTACACACTCGTGTTATAACGAGAGTCCGTATACGTGATATATATACAGTACACCTATATAGTTATGGTATATATAGGAGTGGTTATAGTATGGTTATATAAAATGTAATACATTTTATACGTACGAACCCACTTATTATAATGTTATAATGTGTCTGTCCACCAAATATCAGTCATAAATATACGAGTGTCGTATATATTATAATAGTGAGTTGTAATTTTTTTGCAAAAACAGTGGTCGTCGCCTATATGCTCCCTCAAAATTAAAACCACAAATCGCGGAGCACAATGTAATAACATTATCATCGACGCATAATGCGTAGAGCTAGTCAGGGGCGTAACTCACAGGGTTTGTCAAGAAATATTGTTCCAACATTTTCAAAAACTTTTACATGGTAGGTATTATAATATTTTATATTATTAAGAGTTGACAAAAAGTTAAATTTATTTATGAACGGTATCGCTATATATTATAGTAGGTACATGGTATTACCTATACAATATATAAGAGATGTACGAATTTGAAATTATCGGCATACAGATATCAGACCAGTGATCCATCAAATTATAATTCTTAAGCGAACCTAAAAAAAACTACAAGCTCAAAAAACCAAAAAATTACTTTCCCGCGCGTAAATATAATATATAATTACAGACGTCTGTGGGTTACGGAACACCGTCGCGGACGTATACATATAATATTATTATAACATAATATTGAAGTGTTTTAATTCATTAACCGTCCGCGACAAATCCGCGATCGGGAGCGTGACGGCCGCCGCCGCCGCCGAATACGGTTCGCGTTGCGTGGTGGTACGAGCGGCGGTATATGAGAGAGCGTGCAGGTTGTTGTGTCTCTGCAAAAACGGCCCCAATGATAACAATAATAATAATAATAATATTTGCGAGAGCTCGGCCGCCGTAGAACATACGGCGGAGGCGGCGACGGCGGTTTTTGGGTCCATGACCTCTCCCGCGAGCCGGGCGACTTTGACGCGGCCCCCGTGTATAGATTGGCAGTGGCAGAGGCGGCGGCGGCGGCGGTAGACGTCACGCGGCCGTACGTCGGCGGGCGTACGGGGTGGCGGCGGAGACTACCGCTCGCGCGAATTGACGAACGGCGCGAGCGCGCGCCGCCGCCGCCACCGCCGGCGACCGTGGCGGGGAACGCGCTCGACGGTCGGCGGTGTCTCGCCGCAGACGGGACGACCTTGGTGTCCGCCACCGCCGCCGCGCGTCTGCTCTAGCCTGCGAGTATCGCTTTTTACCGCTGCTGTGCCCGCCGACGCCGCATAGTGTCTGTCCGTCCGTCCGTCTGCATGTCTGTCTGTCCGTCCGTCCGTCCGTCTGTCTGCGTACATACGCTATGAGTGTGTCGAGCACCCGCCGCCGCCTCCGCCATATTGTTATTACAAGAAAATTATTAATATCGCCATCGTGTTTTAAGTTTTTATCATCAATGGTTTGAAAAATATTGTATACCTGTAAATCTCGATTACGTATATACGCTGCCGAATTTTTCCCCGTTCGGTTTTCCGCGTTTATTATTTTTATTACGTTTTATTCCTTTTTCTCGTCATTTCGCGGTCCACAACAAGGAAAACCTCGTTGCGCCTCCTTGAAGACCGCTCGAAACACGGTTATGGTATATCGTAGGTATATATATGCGGGTACTTACGCATCGGGCCGCAGTGAATCTTGTGCGCTCGATGCAGTTTCGATTTCTTTTTATTTCGCTCCTCTCTCGCCCAATCATTGTTATTTTTTTATTATATTATATTACTACATAATAATCGTTTCTATCGTCTGTACCGTACAGAACACATCACCAGAGCGGTTTTTCAATTTTTTTTCTCTCGCCAATTTTCCGATCTCTCTGTATTTATCTGTATGTGTATACGTACCCCTGTTTCTCTCTGACAGTCGGTCTTCGTTTTTCGATAGTTCCACCCGTTTTTAAATTTTTGTTTCTCGGATAATCGGATGCTTTCAATTACGTTATGACTTAAATTTCATTCTCGACTCCCCTATTCTCTCTCCATTACATTAAAGTTACGCGGTTTATACGATACGTATATTTCAGTTGATGCCATACTGCAAAGGGTTTTTTTTCATATTTTTATATATAATAATATAATAAAGGTCCGTCGGTGGATTTGATTTCTCGAAATTGTATTACATTTTTATATTATACGGTTACATAATGCATATTGTACTTACAACTATATACGTGCAGCGTCTTTGTTTTGTTTTAATATCGTTTACTACTCGGTGTGTTTTGATAAAACGGTTTCACTTTTTTCTCGCTATAAAACAAAAATGGAAATTGCAATTACGGAATGAAAAACTACGTTGCTCGAGTCTGCGAGCACAGCTGTATTCAACACAACCCTGTGCGTGTGGTATGCTTGTAAGGTAAACTATATAATATTATGTTATTTCACTAATTTATGTTCGTTTAGTTTTTATGCTTAAATGCTCATTGATTGAAGACAGCGCCACTTTTATTAGTTTTTTTTTTCTATATACATCGTATATTTATTATTATAATAATAAAGTTTTAAAAGTTTTCAGCTACATAATATTATAAAAATATTGTGTATGTTCATAAGAGACTTACTATCGTGCAGAAACTTATAAAATACATGTATAGCATTAATAAATATGTATAGGTAGGTATAGGTACTACCTAGCTATTATTTTCAAACTAGAACCAGCCAACAATTTAAACATTGAAATTTAATTTCTATTTTTTTATTGTTTGTGTGAAGACACTCAACACAGTTGACTGCATATGGAATCGTCGTTGTATCCTATAGGCTATAATATGTAACAATAATAACTGAGTACTGTTTTATTTCAACCTCGAATTGTCAGGAACACGATAAATCGTTTTTTATCGTTGTGCATGTAATTGTATAATATTAGGTATATTGTATAGGTACCTATATCCAGCCGAATAGTTTCATAAAATATTACCTATACCTACATTTATAATATAATATTATATTATATAGGTAATCGTTTTGTATACACATCACGCACGTCACAATATTAGTGCTCGAATTGGAGTTTAAACTCTAAAAATGAGCGAGTTCCTCTACCAAAATTGTAATAATAATTAAATGTACCTACACAACGAGACTAATGACTCATGGATGTAGGTACCTGTATATTTTATAGAAGATGTAGCCATGTAGGCACGTATGGAAATGTGCAGTTTGAAAATGAATTACAATAATAATATTATTTAGCTACCGGTGAAATTTAACACTCTTATACAGACATTTTTTCGCCCGTCTACCCGCGTAGGTGCCACGGAGGCCACTTCAATTTTACACGTCTCTATATTATAATACTTTGTACCTACGTTTGAAACCAGCCTGTATAATAATAATAATAATAATAATAATAATAATAATAAATAATAGGTAGGTACCCGGTCGTTCTCGTCGCCACTGCAAATTTCGTGCGCGATTCGCGACTGGTTGGGGCGCTGCTGCGACGAAAACGCGTCCATTTTGTCGGCCACCATATTGTTATATTAAACGCACACGTCGTCGTATAGAAAAGGTTTTTTTTTTTTTTTGTTGAATTAATCGCACGATATATTATTTTATATTCCGATGACTGTGCACACCACCGCAGCCGTTGCAGCCCGACGGTGCACACACACGCCGCCACGCGACGTTGTTGTACTGCAAACAGTATTATATTACATATTATTACACTCGCTTGCGATGCGTGGTACAATAATTATATTTTAAATATCCTCACAGGGCATCGATATTGTTATTATTTTTCGGACCGATCAGCAGTTTCCCGCAATTTCGTCGCACGATGATAGTAATAATATAAAACCAAACTTTTTTTTCTCTTCAAAAGCGCGCGTTGTTCACCGCTCCGTATTTTTTTTCGTTGTCACACGTGCTTGATGGATTATGAAACGTCTCGACTGTTTCGCCTCCACATAGTCATATATCTATACGTAGGTACTATATTATTATGTCTATAATATGTAGTAATATTATGTACGAGTTTAAACCATACAATATACGTATAATAATAATGACACCGCTTTGACTTATATAATATGCCGCGCGGTTTTTGATCCATAATATTATATAATGGACCTAACTACTGCAATAATTTCGCGAATGCCCGGGCTTGGTTTAGGAACCACTGTGTGCTCGGTTCGCCGTCCGTTCTTTATAGTGCGCGTGTAATATACGACCGACTTTTTGAGGTCAATACAATTTAATATCAGTAGTTATATACGTGCGTGTGTATGTTTTACCTCGCAGCACATTTGCAATATAATATAATATAATATACGGCACAGCCCGACGGTCGCAAGTGCGCACCCCACGAGTCCGACTGTTGTTACGTGCATCAAAAACGACTAAAAAATTGTGCTGCATATACGACCGGCGACGGTATAATATACTGTATTATAGTAGGTACCTACATATTATTTTATTATATTGTGGTGCAGCACCGGACATTGATAATGTAATTTATTAAACGCCGACGTGGTTTAACAAATTGTGTAATTGTCGGTATTCATATATATGAATATATAGTATATACAGAAGCTATTCCAACGGTATACATTATACCTACTAACTATGTTCACATTTTATATAGACTTATTGGTATAATATATTATTATACTTGATATTCGAATAATAATGATAATATTAGGTGTATACCACTAATGGTGATCAATGTTACACTATATTATAACGAAGATCATTTGCAGCAGTGTCGTCATTTGACAGTGGGATGAAAAATAATGCCATATTATCCACCTATACATTGTTTCAAGCAATTTATATAGAAATTGAAATCGACAACGCGCAATTATATGATCTCTCTGCTGTGCGTGTAATGCTCTTGAGTTAAAAAGCAAAAATCCCATTCAACTTTGCCTGGCCTGATACACAATATTGTGTAGGGAGTTAAATTATTTACGCATTATACGTTCGATGACTATTATATTCAAATTTCAAGTCAGTTTTACGACTTGCTGTGTTGTATAATATTAGAGTGAAATATGTCATTAAACGTTGCTTTCTGGCATATGTCATAAACACTTAAGTTTAACTTTATTATTCCGATGTTACTTTTCATTTCGTCATATTGTCGAAGTTTTCCGCTCTTTTTTACGTTGTTCATAATCTAAATTTCCGTGACATGTGATCGTCTATAGTAAATATAGTAAACTTTTAACACCTACACCTGACACTTGATCCCACGATACTATTGCAATTTCTTTGAAATCGACACACATTTAAAGAAATATATTTTGTGTTGAAACAAAATAATTTCACATAATTTTAAAACCAAAACGTTGGTAACACTTATTACTAGTTAGCACCTACTTATAGCACCGTAGAGTATGCATCATGCATTCATGTTTTAAAATTGTAAAGTACTTAAGTATCTAAATAAAGTTCTGCTTAAAACTTAAAAGTACATACTACAGTAACCTATATAATAGTGTGAGTTAGACAATCAGTAGGTAATGTCGCCATGTTAGGATGAGGAGATAATTCCATATAACCCTTAATGTATTATTAGTTGACATTTTTAGTTTTCATGAGGCTAATATAGATTAGTAATAATTGTATGTAAACTGTTTGATTATATTATTATTTTAATTATAAGATATTAAATATTTTATAAATTTAAGTTGTCTTTGGTTCTCATATTTCTTAAAGTTTAGTGTAAGAAGGCGATGGCCCAATGTAATATATAGGTAGCAGTGTAGCACTATAGCAGCTACACAGAAAGCTAATTTCAAGTATAAGTTACAATCACAATACACATATGATATTTTATGAGAAGTTTATTATTGGAAATATAGTAGTCATCACATATTGGCACTGATAATAATTAGTCAACATAAATTCTAGACGAAATTCTTTTGAAAAGTAAACTTCACCTCGATTAAAATGTGGTAAATATTTACAATAGCCACAATAACATTAATATACAATTATTGGCTTATAAATTATATTTTTTTAGTGTCTGCACTCTATCGAGACTTCATAAATAAACAAGTGAATGTCATTTATACAGTTATTTGCTAGTTTTGGGCTAAATTATATGCGGTCAAATCATCCCAAAATGGAAAGAAGTGAAATATAGTTGAAAAGTAGAGAATTCGTAATATGAATGAGTTATAACAATACAAACGAATTACGTCAAATAATAGCTTTTCAAAAATGTAAAGCTTTTAGAGGTCACATGCAAATAGAAATGTGATGTAAGCACGTATGTAATAAAATGCTTTTTGATTTCTAATTTTGGTTCAGTAATATCAACTAATATGGAATTTTTGAAAATAGATTTCTTCCAACTTTAAATGTTAGTAACTATTTAACATTTAACTAAAAATGATTTCTCTAAAAGCCTTCGCAAATTTAACATCAATATATCGTGGAAATTGGACAACACGTGATTATATATTTAATATTTATAATTGCTGTTATCATTATATTTATATTTTAAACTAACAAGAGGTCAATTATTTTCATATCACTTATCGTACATTAACTGTTCACCTAAAATTACTCAACAAATTCATATAACTGGCATGTGTTATGATTTATTTCTCGTATTTGTTGAAAGTATTTTGATCTATAATTTCATAAGTTCCTACTGTAAAACTATGTTTGTGTGAATAATTGATAACATATTCCCAGTGACTTACTGAAAGGTGTGTAAGTATGACAGTACCCATACATAGTTGAATGTTCATATAAAATATTGAATATCCTTGTATGGGTTTTTTTTAAATGCATTATATGTTATTAGCGTTATTTTATATTTGATTACACACTTTTTTATATCTATATAAAATAACTCAGTCTTTTATCTAGATTAATGAGTGATTAAATATTATTATAATTTTGCCAAACTTTTTTTCCTGTTGGTTACGTCATGATTCCACGTGTATTAATGACGAATTAAAATATATTGTTTATGAGTTTCATCTTTTATAGCTTCAAATTATTACACTCGAAAATAAATAGACACATTATTATTCATGCTGATGTTAATTAATAATTATTAACACGAACATCACCCATTATTTTCTTTCTTATTAATAAGCTAAAATACACTATTATATGTGTTTTGTTTATTTTTAATTTTCTAAAAGCTATATAGATGATTCAAAATAATTTCTTATTTATCGATAAGTTCACAAGTTAAGAAAATGAAAATGGTAAAACGAGACGAGTAAAAAATACCCACGCAAAAGAATATTTAATACCTGAACAATATTGGTCGCTATGGCTACATGTTTTCACTTTTCCGTCTTTATATGATTGATTGTTTGAAATATATAATTATTATATTCAACTCTAATGGTAGAACGTCTTTAAAATGTATTTGAATTCATGAATTACAATAACACAGTACATATAATAATATTGTGTACAATTTGTATTGCTTTTAAATTAATATGGCTTATAGTTTATATTCATATTTTCTTATTCATATATTTGTAAACATTTAAATATTGAAAAATATTATTTTAACATGATAAATAATATGTGCTCGTAATAATAATATTGAGGGTGGTTTTTTTTACAACGGTTGCATCTTATTTGCTTAGCATTTAATATTTGATTGTTATTATTTTTTTCCCATAACCCAAACTTAACTTTAATTATGTAACATATTAAGAATGATCTACATTAAACTGTTTTTCGCTAAACTTCTAAAAACATCTTTGGACATTTTCTATCAGCAAACTAAAATTTCCCGTATTCCCAGAATTGAGCAATTACATTTATATTTTAAACATGTTCAAGATCCAAGGAGAAATGGGTAGGCAACTTATATACGCGCATGTTGTATTGTGTGCAAACACAAACAATTATGCGACAGCCCAACATTAAAATAATAGCATGCAAACTCAATGACTCTCTATCATGAACATTATTTTATTATTTTTTATTATTTTTAGCTTCTAGCATAAACTATTATAGCTTAACATTATATTATTTAAATACATCATGAACATTAATAAATATTATAGACATAGACCGGATCTGGGAATTATTTTTAATAGCGCGATGGAGACTATATTCAATTTATTATCAATGCTGCAGTACTAATCCGATTAAATAGCCGATATTATTCGAAACGTTTGAGTGAAACTCGACTTTTTGAATTTCTGATTATTATATGATTATATAATATTTTAAAATAAAAAGGTACGATACGAGTATTATATGCCTATCTACTTTGGAAAATAATAACAGAGATTATCTAATCGATGTGTCCGCTCAACATACTGTTACTAAAACGGTTCAGCTTACACTTACTATAATTTATAATATTTATTTATTTATTTAATATTATTTAATACACTTATCACAATTTTTGGAACCCATATTTTCGAATTTTAGATTGTTTAGATAAGCTTACATGAAATCATATCAAGTAATATTTACCTCATTATAATTGAACTCGTAAGAACTTCGTGGATAACTGAATATTAAATTAACAATCTTAGAAGTCGAATATACTCGGTGTTGGCGATGGCTCGGCAGTCGGTCGTTTATCATAGCACAAATAATTGTGTATATATGCGCACTGGCGTTCGAGAAATAATAATACCTATTATTAATTAGTGAGCTTTGGGTTTACATAATAATATAAACAAAAATAGACAAAACGCTTCAATACTGCACAGTACTCGGCCGGTTTCAAGACATTTTGTTGTACGTTTAAATATAGTAGATATTTATATTATAATAGTAATACACAGTATTACAGTATGAAAACTGAAAACACATCAAAACTCTGATATTCATTTTAGTCATTACCCGTTTACACAAAATATCGAACAGACAAAATATAGGATAATTTTTGAATATATTTATAATTTCACGAAAAACTTACAAATATAAGAATAGGAAATCCCAATCCAATTGATTTTTTTTTCATACAATGAACTAAAATATCATTCATATATTGCATACATTGATTCAATAAATTTTAGGCAAAGGGTTAGAGAAAACGTTTCTCCCAGGCGAAAACAATCGTAAATGAGGCACTGGTAATAGATTTATAAGTACACAACAAATAGTTATTGTAAAGTGTTCAACAACATTACGACGTTAAATCAATTGTTATAAAATCCATAGAATAATAACAGCTAGAGCCTAGGAACCCCTGACTATAGTTGACTGATTACTGATGATATTTATCGTCGGAATGTCCGCCACATACTTTCACGATCGATAGATTATTATATTAAGTACGTAAATTGGTTATATAAAATTTACAATGTGGCAGACGAATTTATTAATTTAATGGTTGTAACACGCTGTCGTTGGATTAGCACAGTAATAATGCGGCACGTGGTGTGCGCAATGTAACATTCTGAATTTCAACAAGCTTTCAGATCAGAAATGTTCGTAATCTGGTGAGTTAGGTCACAGGCCTGTTTAAAAATTATAATTCGTTTAAAAAAACCCGTGAAATAAATGTTACTAAGAGGGTAAAAATATGGTAAAATTAAATTTTCATTTGCAGCTAATTCAAAGTATAAAATGTACAGTAAATTGGTTTAATGTGACGAGTGTTTCACCTTGATTTAGAAGTCTATACATTAGTAGTGTTTAACGTAAGTCCCCCCGTAACTTAAAAATTCAAATCCGTGAAATTTGAACAACGGAAATTTTACATTTACAGCGTTCATTATATTATATACATCCGTCCATATTATAGAACAGAGGAGGAAGAGATGTTGGATCAATCGTAAAATATACTGTAGCTGGTATCGACTATATTTAGTGTACCTATACACTATACCTACACTGTTATAGTTATAACTTATATACTTATAGGGTAAAAAAAAGATGGTTCATAATAAAGTAACAAATAATAGTGTATAACATAATACTAGATAGCATGCATTGTAGGTATATAATATAAACTATAATATCTTCATAATGTATATAGTATATTATAGGTAGGTACAGTTAGGATTATATTAGAAATAGTGTAGTATAGAAGTGGGTGTTCGTTAAAACGGCTGCCGTATAATATTATTATCATGTACGTTAGCGACAAAGACCGACAGCGTCTATTAAAAAAATAAATATATAAAGAAGAATTTTTTTTCGCAAATATCGCGATCGTGACGTACGCAGGCACAAGACGAACGTTCGCGAGTATTTGTATTATAATGTGTGCAAAAACACGAGCAGCTGGTGTGTGTGTGTGTGATGTATAGACACAAAGGTTCGACGACCTCTGATGATTCGGAGGAGTCGGGGAGGGCGTGTTGTATAGAGAAATCCGTATGTGTGCGCGTACGGGCTATTAATATTAACTGCTGGGACCGGATTTCACTTGGCAAAAATCTCGACGTTATTTCGCGAGCACCCGATGTTTAGCTTGCGTGTGCGATGTGCGCGCGCGCGCACGTATGCGGTTTTAAAGTGCCGCGAAGACGAATTTATGCCAATCCTTTTTCTAGTCGCTCTAGAATATACCGAGTTAATCGTGTCTCGCGGTCATCGCTAGTCGCTGCAGTCGACCACGTTCAAAGGCACAATAACCGTCGCCATTGTCCGCGTATACCCGCTGCTGTGTGTTACTGAACAATAATTATCGCAATACACGATAATATATAATAATTATGTAATATAATGTGCGAACCGTGTACTGCTGCAGGTTTATATAGTAATCTAAACCACGCGTACAGTGGGATAATGATACAATGCGGTATACATTCGCCAGAAGAGCCGCACAAGTGCTCAGCCGTTTCGGAAGTGATGTGTTGTACAGGTCTGTCACACGTGCGTGAGTATCTGATATCCGCTGCGGGGCTTATAATTAATTAACTTGCCTTTGCACTCCTCGACTATCGCGTGTTTCGATTAAACCAAAACTCAATCCGCCAAATATACTTTACCTACGTCCTACGTGCTAATGAAATCAATAAAAATATTAAGTTCGAGGAGCACGAATCTTCATATAATGGGTATATAACATCGAAGAGTTCTTGATATTATTGTGCGAGCTGAGAGCGGGTTTACGGCGGGTTCTATCGGCTGGTCTGAATTCGGTTTCGTGAAAATCATATAATTTTCTGTTGGAAAAACTTAATAATAATAATATCGTAATATTATGATATGTTATAATATAATATTATGTATGTTCGCCGTTCGGTACTGTCACGTAGCCTGTAGGTATATAATAATATAACCCACGCCACGGCCACAACCCTGCGTTAGACACTAGATTACATGTTTAGCCGGGCATGGACGGCTCTCCGCAGAGACCGCCGACCGATATAAAAGAACACAAATGATTACACAGAAAAGAGAGAGAGAGAGAGAGAGAGAGAGAGAGAGAGAGAGAGAGAGAGAGAGAGAGTGAGAGAGATCGCGCACAACGGTTGAAGGGGAAAAAGAGAGATGAAAAGTAGCTTAAAAGCGAATTTTCATTGTTCATTCACCTCACGTATATACTGTACATACAATATATGTTAGATCTCTAATGAAACGGAAACTTGCTTGTGTGTTGTTCCTACATTTAATAAATATATATATTATACATGTAGATAGATATACATTTATTTTTCTTTTGAGATTTTTAGTAGGTTTGGGTTTTTGACATTTTTCAGTACACGTTGTTGCGAGCATAATTTCTTTTGAACGGCCATACACGGCATGATAATATTATATAATATATTATTATATTACAAGCCGTCATCGCTTTTACGGAAACGTTTGAAATAATCGCCTCGAGGTGATATCGCGACCCCAGATTTGACTATACAGGGCGATTAATTATTAATTAATAATTCAATAATGTTGTTTGTTCAAAATCCGACTTTTGGTATTTTTAAATATAATATATGCACTTAAAGGCCATATTTTAAAATTCTAGAGATTATTATATGTACTACATGGGTACATGGGTCATGTAAAGATATTTTTTTGTACTGTAAATTATGTAGCTGATAATTTTTCTGAAAATGTCAACCCATTTAAATACAAATTCTAAGTTTATTCT
Source organism: Macrosiphum euphorbiae (assembly GCA_949089665.1). Lineage (NCBI taxonomy): Eukaryota > Metazoa > Arthropoda > Insecta > Hemiptera > Aphididae > Macrosiphum > Macrosiphum euphorbiae. Next base: position 45,299,149 of record CARXXK010000001.1, on the reverse strand, counting down.
GGTTTTTAAAGTATTTAATTTAGTATATTATTGATAATAATATGTCCATGATAATGTGTTTGGAAGATATTACGGGAAATTAAAATTTGAACGAATGATTAGAAAGTTTGAATAATTTATATTAATCTATTAACATTTATCATTTGTAAAAATGGTCCAGTTATAATAATAATTCTACTTAGATTTTATATTGTTTTAAATCCATGACTATTATAGTATTATCTTATTACTACAAACATTTTAGAAATCACTCGAGTGGTAATATCGTTCTAGTATCAACATTTTCAAAAAAATATCCATTAAATGATTTAAGTAAAATAAGGGGTGAGGGGAGGTTTAAAGAACAGAATTTCGTATTGCCTTCAGGTACACAAAAATCTCAAGAATTTGAAAATATGCTCTTTAAGTCATTTAAAAATTCCCAAAATCAGAATTTGAATAAGCGTATTATTAAAAGAAAAAATTGGGGGGAGGCGAGTGAACATATGTGGTAAAACCACCCTGTATAGTATAATATATTACCTATATAATAATATACAATACGAAATCACATGTATTACGATACGATTCGTACTACAGCCGCGGTGTAGTCTAGTCAATTATAATAAGCACAATTTTTCGTTTTACTCGGTATGCTTACAGCGTATATAATGTTGTTACGATTATTACTTCTTCGACCCGCAGTGTAGTATAACTCTGTGCTCTGATCGCTGTACACAGGACGGACGATAAATGCCGCACACGACGCTCTAGGGATCAACTTACAACGCTGTGGTTCGTTCTTATTATTAGAGCGATCCGGCCGAACCACCCCACGTAATATCCGATAAAATTGATTTTTCGCGCGCACACAAAACCTTGTTTTTGATTTCGAAAGTCTCGTGCGAGTTGAGTTTTGCGTTTTGGATTTCTGTTGTACCTATATACTGGTCGCAGACCGCAGTTTAACATTACTCACTATATAGTATATACCCATCAAAAACCGTCAAGACCGGTCGTTGCTCGTCATACACAATGTTACACTGCTGCACATGCGAGATCCGCTCAATATTAAATACATCCACACGGCACACCAACGCCGATTCTTTTATTTATTTGCAAAAAATAAACAAGGCGGACTGTTTTTTAACGATTATATTTTTACAACAACGCGTCTCCGGCACTACGGCACCGGCTCGGCGTCGATCCACCCCATTGATTAACGATTCTTATCCGACTCATAATAATTTTACAATTCGTCTCACCGTCTGGGAGTGAAGCGGTTTATATATTATTTCCGGCAATGTCCTATAAATAAACGTGCGTTACACGGCTCTAATATTATATAATACGAATAAATTGGACATTCGTATATTCGATTAAAATTTAATCTATGTTTTGCTTGTTAGTTGAGTCCGAAGGAAAATGTATAATACCTAATGATTAATACATACTTTTGTTTTCATTTTTATACTAATGACATGAAGTAGGTACATGAACGAGCGGTATTTCGTCAGTAATCATGAGAATACTGCACTAAGAAGTTTTGCGCGTGTGATTATATATATTCAGTGTGGATGGTTTTTATTATAGATTTAAAATCATTTGTAATCTGCTTAAAAAATGTATCAGTTATCATTATAAATGGTTGGTTATACAAATAAAATTGTCCTGAAGCATTAAATAGTATAACGATAGCCGATAGGTATTCGTTTGGAAGCAATTTGTACAAAATATAACAAATGGAAATAAGATGTAATAGGTAACTAATAAGTATAATAATGGAAATATTAAGACTTAAGGACATAATATCAAAGTTAACTTACCTTTCTCGCACTATATAGTATAGAACAATAACAAGTACCCAACATCTAAACATAGTAGATATACCTAGTATCTAGTATATATCCATACTTAAATTACTTCTGTTAAAAAATGTATTTACCATAGTAATTTCAAGGACATTCAGTATTTTATGAAAAATGTATTACCTAAGTAGTAAAAAGTTATCCCAGTAAAAAACTTTTAAAAAATATATAAAATTAATTAATTTTTAATGATGTCCATTTTAATATTAATAACTATTAAGCAATAAATATTAATTATTAAATTTGTAATGCCATTTTAGTTTTAGTATAAGTTATGTGTATGTCTTAATTTTCTATTTTTGTCTATTAAATGTAAAATAACTGTTCTGAGCCCTAACTGTTGGGCGTATACTTATTATAAATAAATAAATAAATAAATAAATAAATAAATATAACATAAAAAGGCTAAAAAATGTAGTTCTTCGAAAATATAGTTCTTTTCTTAAGATGATTAAAGACTAAAGTTTTTTAAAATAACTTTTCAATAATTTTTGATAGATTTCTATGATCTTGGTTTTGCTACGTTTTAAATGATCTGTGACTCATGTTGTACTGAAAATAATGATAAATTAGGTAACAAAAGTCCGATCAAGTTTATTAAACTACAGATCACGATTAAGATGTGGCATTTATTTTCATTGACTATCAATGATGAATCTATTAGTGATTGTCAAAATATATAAATACTAATGATAAAAAAAAAATAACAAAAACGTCCGAATCTTTGCGACAGGTATTATATTATTATGGTCTAATCATATTAAAAAAAAAAATAAAATAAATATTACGCCTACTTCACCAACACGGTAAACAAGCCGCCCATTTGTAATAGTACCTATTTAGGCAGGTACTATAGACCTACGACCTATTTATTAATTAATAATTATTGACTATTATTTCTGTTCATAATATTATAAACCCGTAACATAACATCTCGAACACACGCGTGTAATTCGATAGTAATAAAATAGCTGACTATACACACTATTTTAGTATAATAAATATAATACATTATATGGTATTATAATAATATGTACGACGATATCCTTTGAAATGAAGAGCCGATGGCGCACAGTGCCGCACACAATAGTACGTCTATGGCGTACTTGTATATGCTTGTGTACATTATATATATACTTCTTGCACGTATATGAAGGGTTACACGTGCCTCTGACGTCGAAAGGAGACGATGGTTTTGGGTGTAAAATTTGCAACGTCACCGCAACGTATTAGGATTGGGAAAAAAACAAATGTCCGTGTCTGTACACATACCTACAGCAGCTACAGTATAATATAATATACTGACGTACAGTCGTACTACAGAGCGATGTCGTTGTCACGGAGTAAAAAAAAAAAAAAGAGGAATTCTTTCGCTATCTTTTCCCTGCTATAGCTAGCGCGCGCGCACAACCGATCGCGCACGCACGCACTCACCCACTTGTGTCTTGCAGTGGACTCATTCGTCAGTCCGTCCGCTGTTATGATAATAATATTATATTATTTTAACGACGTGCGTGCGAAACGCTAATTATTATCGTCGGCGTGCATCGCGTAAGTATAATATAATATATAATAATAACGTTGTGTGTGTGTAGTGGCCGGCGGTTTACGATGTGTATAGACTATATTATTATAAACGTGTTAGTTCGTATTATGTAGGTACCCCTACTGCATCATTGGTATTGCAAATGGTATAAAGTAGATTAATAAAAAATTCTATTGCAAACGCGATTCCGGGACACGCGCCGACGTGACGCGCTCGCGCGGACGACTCGCCGGCCGGTGGACTTTGAAACGCATAATCAATTCAATCTGTGTACCATATTGACAGGGTATGCGACACACAAATTGGCGGTGCCCATTGTTTTCTCTCAACGTGAAAAATATTATACGTCTATGGTTAAAAAACTTCACCTCGCCCGGACGACTATGGGATCGCGGTTAAGTTAGGGGGCGATCATCACGTACCGACGAGGGGAGACACCTCGACCCACCTTGCAGTGTATAGTTGTAATTAACTTTGGTACAACCCACCGAACTAGGCGCTAAACGTTCTGTTTCTGAATTGATCGCAGTGGGGTGATAGCGGGCGAGTTACATAATAATTCGGATCAATTCCAAAAGTTTATTAACATTTTTTTTTCGGTCAAATTTGCAAATTTAAGCAGGTATGGGTAAACGTTATGATAAGCTTTGAGCGAGTTGATGTATAGGTACTATAAAGTTATTTCTCACTCCGCACGTATTGTTGTACAAAATATATGTATACCACATACCAGCTCTTGAAATAACAAAAATCGATGTACTACGTAAAGACTAAGGAGTGACATAGATTGTTGGTATTTTTTTCACACGAATTTTTCAAGAACTACAGAGTATACCACTATACCGTATACATTTATGTGGTATAGCCGTAGGAACTATATTATACAGCGTGCAGTGCATTTGTTTTTTTATGCAAACCTACATTATGCGTAAAATACATGGTCGTTAGACGTCAATTATAAGTATAGATAGATGCCTAATGATATCATTACGTCCATAGATGCAGCAGGACTATCAAAAATTATTTTCAATATTCTGAACGACGGCTGCAGAATATGCATCTAAGACGTATTTAGAAAATTCATTTAAACACCTAGTTATACTCAAAAAATCACCGATTTCATTATATAATAGTATTCGATAAAATGTTTTCAAATAACAATTTTAAACGGTTTTCTAGAAAACAATGTTCTTGGGTATAATATCATTGAACTATTATTGATAGTCGGATGGCGTGTTTTTTCTAACTATTATCTCTACTCTCTTATATTTTGCAGAGCCATTTTCATACCGATAAAGAATATTATTCTTAGATCAATGAATAAAAAATGTCAAAAATGTTTACATACCCGCGAATACATACACACATTTGAATAATGTTCTAAAAATGTATTAAAATACAAAGCAGTATTCAAATTATTGTATTTGCAGAATACATTTATACAAATTCAAGTCTCCCTATATATACATAATGGTATCGTTAATGTCGGGAAAATCAACGTTTATATAAGAAAGACCGAGGACAACTTGTGTTGCGTTTTCTTATAACATAAAATATATCGGTGTATATATTATGATACCTGATGTATAGACTTCATGATTTCGTTCCGGTTGCTTCAATGCGCAGTGCGCACATAATATTATAAAGTATAAAAACGTATAATAATAATATAGGTAAATATAATATTATATAGTCGTATGCGACGGGCTCCGTGTGTCTGTGTTGTGTCAACTGCAGCTGCATATTATGTCCTTTACACGCTTTCTAAAGAAATATTTCACAAATTTAGACGAATTGTTGTGGTTTTTTTTTAAATATATTTTTTTTTTTGTTGTACCTCTCGACCTCGCGGAATCTTCTAAATGCAAATATCTCTTTAAACCGGTTAGCTATACAACGAAAAAAAATTCGCTGATATTAAATTTGCGAAATCTTCAATTTATGCGGTTTCACCACGGTACATATGGTACACTCACCTACCTACCCGTTTAGTTTGTATTCAAAGAAATATCATTTAATTATTTATAAAAGTTAAATAACCCTCACCACAATTACAATTGATATTAAATTTCGTTATTTTCGTGGCTTCAGTAATAATCGATTATAGTCTAAAATAATTTGTTGTTGAATTAAATTAAATTGATTGTGAGTAAAGTTCGAAAGTAAATTTAACTATACATTTAATTATTAGAAAAACTTCTCGGTCGTAATTTTTAAATTCTACAACGCAAATGTCAGAAATTAATAATAAATTAGAACGCCTTTAGATATTACAATTATTTTATTTACATTATGTAAACATTATAATGACAAGTGACCATATTTGAATTGCATATTAATTTAGATATTAATATTAATAGTTTTCTGGCATAATATCTACTAAACAAACAAACCGATATTACCCTCCTTTTTAAGTATAAAATACAAATACAATAGTATGGTATAGGTAATACATAATATTATTATGAAACTTTAGACTGCTGCGGTCCGCAGTGTTGGCGTTTTAATTAATCCGCTTTGTGAGCGACAGTGTGACACGCTATCTATAAATACCTATACTTCATAGGTACCTATATAGTATATAATACTATCTAAAGTGTAAGTACGTAATATTTTTTTAATAAATCCGTGTGTATACAATACTCAATATAGTACCTACATTATTGTGTATCTATTATATATATGGTTCGTATAGCATACTCGTATACTCGTTTAGTATTATTAGAAAATGCATTTAATACCAACACGCGACTTCGATATATATTATTAACTATTATATGCATATTTGATTGTATACAGATACACAGCGTAATTGCGCGTAATCGAATTGTTATACATTTATCAAGTTAAGTGTTATTTATTATAACAGTACATCATGTTCACGGTACGTCGAAATTACTATACGATGTTATTATATTACAATTTATAGATGAGTTGAAAAGTGTACATTATTCATGTTATACATTTAGCTCACTATATTATGTGACTGTATGCGACTTATTGGCATTTTCAAACACCGCTGCCGACGAATAACCATACATATACATTTCTTTAACGAATTCCGTAATGCGTATAGATGATAACAATTTTCAAGATGAAATTTAAAAACAGAATGGTGGGATTCGTGGAGCGGTAGTAGAATGAGAAGAAGAAATAGTAGTGTTGTTGCGGTAGACCATCTATCTCCGCGACGTTCCATTAAACCCGAAATACGGCTCTTTTTCTTTGTTATTTTCCTCTATTTTTTTTGCCGCTCCTAAAACTGGGAAATTGGCTGCCGCACAAATCACATTCGCACACGTTTCCGTCGCTCGTAAATTTCAGCGCCATCAAATTTACCGTCCTAGACCAAGTTTAGTGGAATAGCCAGGCGCCCCGGCGACGATGCCGAAGTAGGCCGCGATGGCCCTGCCGCACCGTATACGCAACATTACATGCTCGGTGTGTATTATATCGATTCACTGCTCCGAAACGACTGTTCGGGACGACCTTCTTTAATATTATAGTACGTTTGCACGAAATGGCAACGAGGTCAGTTTAGCGTGTGTATGCGGTGGGTATACGAGTCTGCTGTGTAAAAATACGATTTTCTTAAATCCCGGCACAAAATAATATGCCAATAATACTTTCTATACCGTCCACATTATAGTTTATAGTGATGTCTGAAATGTCTCAAATTTCGTATTGCTTGCGAGTACGCGATTTAGTAAAATTGTTCGGTATACAATAAAACTGAATCGCATTAAAAAAAACAGTCGTACATTTTATTTACCATAGTCATTGAATTCCGTACTATATATACTATCTGCAATAGCTATTTGTGACGCATAATGCATACGATTTTAAGCAATGGACAATCGCTTGTTAATACAATGTGGGAGGTGACTACTTCTATAGTTAACGTCATGTGATTTGATAATCACATAAGTTATACTTTTATAGGTAGTCCATAATATCGCAGCTTAAATTGTATTTACACGGATTGTCCCTTGTGCAGTGTTGTGATTTTGTGGCAATTATGACTAGCAATATGCGATTCATAACGATATCTTTAAAATGTGTACTACTCTGTGTTCATAAAAATAATACATAATGTTTTAATATTCTTTAAAAAGTAATACAGTTAACAACGTTTAAAGGGACAAAAGTCGTACGTGACTAAACTATTTTCATAATAATATATAATAACCACTGCATCGTTGTTTAGGCCCCTAATGCCATATAAGACCTATTACCTATCTATACGACATAATAAGAAATATTATTATCAGTGTTATCACCGTGGAATGACTTAGTTATAATAGGGTCTATATAGGTAAGTATTAGATACATTTATTTTCATAAATAGGTAACAGCTGATAAGTTACCAAGTGTATGTGTATAACTTATATACCTAGTTATTTTATGTATCTAAAATTATATGTTAATTTTTTGAAAAAAGGACAGATTTATATTTAGAAATAAAACATATCTAATAATTTTAATAACCTAGTGTATTTTGATCATTGACCAATGTCATTATTATTTTTGATACCTTCTGGCTTCTACGACGTTTGACACTTGTCTTGATATACTATTATTATTATAATAATATAAATGTATTCATACATGACACAAAACATTTTACACTTTTAAGCTATGCACATTTTTCATAAATTGATCATATTATAATTTATTTTCCAAGGTCAAATTTGCATTATCTGAAATACTTATTTTATGAGTATTAATATGAACGTAAATTCTAAATTCTAACAACGCATTTCAGCACATCTAGATTTTAAATTTCAATGCATATTTTTAATTTTATTAATTCAGAAATTATTTATTTATGGTACAAGTTAGTTTTAAAAATACTATTTTATTTTTTAATCACATGAATTTTTAATGTTCATTGATAAAAATAAAATATCTATGTATAACATTAAAAACATTTGAATATTAAAGTTAAACTATTTAATCAAATAATATAAGAAATATTTAAATTTGAACACTAAAATCTCATTTAACAGCTAATTACCTACGCCAAAAGAACAATTTTAATGTGTGTAATAAATATACTTAAATGTATTATGTATTATGTATAAATGTATAATGTATATTGTAATATTGTATATTGTATATTGTATATAATATTAATTATGTAGCAGTTGCCTCACATTATAATGGCGGCTCGTTGCCCGGTGCCCATTGCCATGGTTGAAATGGGTATTTTTTTTCACTTTTTTAGTTTTCAGTTGTTATTTTACTTGAATGTAGAAGTCACTACGTCGTAATGAAGGGGTTTGTTATGAATTTACTATAGAATTGAAAACTTGTGATTGTTACAAACTAATCATTTGATAAAAAAAAAGGGTTTGATAAAATAAATACAATATACAACTATTATGGATAACTAATATATATTCTATAATTCCCAGTTATAATGCTAGGTATTGTATTATAATATAATACAACGTAAAAATCTAAAAAATCTTATAATACATAATACAGGTAGTACGATTAAAACATATATTTTCTTATGCATCATGTTATAAAATATGATGATATTATTATCATAAAATTTAATATGGTTATCATAATATACATTATACATTTACATGCATGTAAGATTAAACCGTCCATTTTTCATTTTAGTGGCGAATTTGATTTCGTATACAAAAATGCAAACGGATTCCATAGAGTACTTTTATGGCGCCGAGTGAAAAAAAAAACAATAAATTGCTTAAATTGTATGATGGGCTGGTCGCTGGTTCCCAGAATTAGTGGACCTCTCTTAAATGCATATTCCATTTAGATAAAAAAGCAAATAGGTACGAGGATAGTATAATAAACATCATATTGTATATTTCGCTCGTCCTGTACATATTATATTGTTATATTCTATATGACTGTATAGGAATATTAAGTGACGAACGGACGAACACACAAACTCAATATTATCCATTTGTCCATTTATATACATTATACTTTCATTCCCGTTTCCTTAGCATGATTTGGTTGCCAATATTAAATTACAAGTGTTGGGGACATTGGATACCTACCTAAATTTGAGTTTTTTTTTACCACTTTTTAGCTAGTCAAACATAAAAACACAAAATACTGAAAGTTTTACTTTAAAAATATAAGTATAGAAGAGTATTGTATCCATATTCTCCACACATTATCTGTATTATATTGAGTGGATGCAGTTATAATAGTGTCCCCACTTAAGGACGTCGTCGAATGTATACCTATTGTTAGAATCTTGATCTCGAGACTGCACGGGTTTAATAATCATTGGTCGATATGCACGCAAAAAAAGAATGAGAATGTTGGGTGAATCGGAGGGGGGTAATTTTACTCTTTGTATTTGCGAAAATATGCGTGCCGTTTATAGATGAGGCTATGCGAGTTTACCTGTTTACTTATATTATAATGGGTACGACTGTATAAACTAAAAAATATTATTAGACGATCGATTGGCGATTGAGCTTGAACATCGTTCGTTTTCACACATAATATATTATTATAGAACATATGTGTCGAAAACGTCAGTGCATATAGGTATAGGGAGGCTCTGCGTTGAAATTCGAAAGCTCCAGATTAAGTTCCCAAAGCAGGACTAACGTAAATAGGACGGGGGTGGGTGGTGCGGTGGGACGAGGAGAGTGAACATTTCGCCGTAAGTCAAGAGGGCCCCCGCGATAATCCTACGTACAACATATTATATACATATATAGGTATAGTAAAACGTGTAGGTACATATACTGAGACACACTGCACACACCCACACTCGTGATCGCTGCACATATATAATAATACAATATATTTATTCGTTGTATATATAATAATAGTAATAACTAATAACGCATACGACATAAGCCTTGGCGTCGGAGGAGTTGGCGCGGTGGGGGTTGCAATCGCGAAACGAAAAATTGCAATGTGCATGCACGTGGCAAGGTCATTCGTTTGCGTTGCATCGAGCGCGCTGCGCTGCGCTTCGTCGCCGCCGTCGCCGCCGTCGCTTGTGGGAGAGATGGCGAGAGGAAAAGTACGACGACGGAGTGTAGAAATTCCACCAGCGGCGTCCTAGTCGACGGCTCTCTCGCAGACTGACACATGGACTTGCGAGGAGTGTGCGACAGACAATTTTTTTTCTCCAATCCTTTTCAACCCCTTCTCGCTGAAGCCTGTCGTCGCCACGAAACATATACACGCACACTGATATTATAATACACTCGCTATTATATTATATATACCGTGTACCGTCGTCTGCGCACGTACTACGACGCCACCGACACTCTCAGCACGGGTAAGTCAATAATAATATTATGTATATCGTGTATATTATAATATGTATGTATAGTGCCATCCTCGCGGTAGGTACAGCTTTTTCAGCTTGGCGACAAATCACGATATTCTGTAGACTTTATTATTGCGCACCTATATAATATAATGTTGCCGCACAACGTACGCATCGAAATACAGTGCGGTTTATTGTGTATCTATATAATATTATATACGTGTGTATCGTGATGTGTATGCAATATAACGTATGAAATCGAATGACGAATAACGGAATACAAATTCACAAATATACTGTTCGACTTGCGGTGTTTTTTTTCCTTACCAAATCTGAATAACCAAACGCCAGCGCCTACTTACAGATGTTATGCCTATAGCCTATACTCTGTAGGTTAACCTCTTGTAATTGTACTCGTATGAACTCGAGCCAAATATTTCGCGGATATACTTTGCCAACCTCGTTAAACGCGTTTTCTGGGCATTCGTCTACGATGCCGTCCTCGTAACTCTGGTTTTTTATTAAAATAATATATAATAGATATACTATATAATGGGAGGCACATTGGTAGGTATATTTATTGCATTGCCGTTTTGTGTGTGCTTCGTATTTAACCGAATGGCTGATTAATGTACTTACATACGCACTCTGCAGAAGTGCACCAACAATGATATGGGATTCGAGGTGAACACAATATTAGCGTAAGTATAATATTATATCACAGCAGTCTATATAGCTGTACACAGAATGCTGCTTTCATTAGATATTATTATGCACTCGCGGTGCAATATTGCAGTCGATGCAGTTATGAGTTAGATGCGCGCGTCTATTCCGCCATTTCCGTTCGTTGTGTGCCCCGAGGTCATAAGTCCGAAACACGCAGTATTCCGTCGCAAAAAACAATAACAAAAAAAAAAAAAGATAAAATTCTCGTGGTGAGCAATAATTGTTCGCAATAATGTGCGCGCGTGTCGATGGTAAGAAGTTCGGTTTTAATGGTTTGGTACATAGCCACATAGGTACGTACCTATATATAATAATGCGTGTGACGTCGGCGCATACTATATATTATACGTCATGTTTACGAGTGCAACGGTGCAGTGTGGTAAAAAGCGCAGTGCAATAATATTATAATTTAATAGTCGCTGTTCCGCTAATATATTATTTTTTTTATACTGTACGTGCGGTACAAGGACTCCGCCGCGTCGCAATCTTCACTGCAGCAGAAGGAGTGATGTGGGAGTGGGTAGTGCAGGTGCGGGTACAAATGCATGGTGCGTGGTGCATTTATTCGACATAATATAACGGGCGTTTTATTGTTGCATTGGCTGTTAACTGCATATTTAGCGCTTGACTTCGTATAATTATTAATTATTATGTTTGATATTCGGCAACGTGGGGGCAAAGATGCGGTGATTTGGACATTGGAGGAGGTATTTGTGCCAGTTGTAGCGCCAGTCACGTTCGGACCCACGGATGGTGGACTCGTCTGCCCTCGGGGCTTTTGTGATGTCTATGTGGCTGTGTGCGCTTACAACAATAATATTTGTAAATTAAATTCGCAAATCTCTAAATGGCCTATGCTATTACAAGCGCGCAGCCAGGATCATGTTTGGGGGTGTTTTAATTTATATTAAACTAAAGCTTGTTGCTATATTAGTCTTCATATTCATATAATAGCAAATATGAAATAAGACCGCATATGACACATATTTTGTAGAAATCCGAAGTATATAACAAGTATTTTTTTATGTCGGGAGGGGGTGTTTCAACACCCAAAACAACCCCCCCACACACCATTGGTTCGCCACTGTACTATTATATTAATATGTTGCCCATATTATAATCTAATCGCTCGACTGTAGTGTATAATGTACTGTGGGCGACACGCGTAATCGGCGTGTCGGCGCGCTCGAGTAACGCGACGACGGCGGACGAACGAGTTCGCGAGGTGGTAACACTGTGCCGGTGGCCGTCCACGACATTGCGAAATCGCCGCAGTTCGAGGGCCCGCTCACCCGCCGCCATACGGTCTTCTCTCACCGGGTCCACCTATATCGTTATACGTAGTGTGCCGACAGACGTAATTTTCCAGAGTGTTCGTTTTTTCCGAGTTCGTATTGCACGATAATTGTTTGATCGTGTCAAAAAAAAATAACACAGTGATTAATATTTTCGACAGTGGATGTGCTTGCATGTGCCCACTCACTCTGCAGTTATTGCATTGCTTCAGTCTCTCACACACACACGCACACGCACGTAATACAATATTATAAATTATAATACCCTCAACGTCATACGCACATAGTATATATTATGTGTATATATAATATTGTGTTATATGTGTAGGGAAAAAAACGTTGGCAACTTGCACACCACCGCGGGAGCCGCAAGTCGTCTGCAGTTCCGCCACCGCCTTCGCCGCATTGTCCGTCGCCGGCGCCGATAACATTCGACCGCAACAGCCGCGCACATTCGTGTCTCGTTTTAGACTCTAGGTACGGCGAATATAGTACGAATATTTTATTATTATACGTCGTATATGCTGATAATAATAATAACAATAGTATAAAAATTGTACCTATTTAGAGTGTATACTGCACGATGATACGCATTATACGTCCGTGTACAGTCTGGTACAGTCCCGTTTTAGTCGCATGAGCCGCCGCCTATATACGCTTCTAACGTCGCAGGTTTCGGTTTTTTTTTTTTTAATCTGTTTGTTCTAAAACTCGTTTTTTTCTGGTTTCTATTAGCGGTTTTTTTTTTAAAAATATTTTGTTTGTTCGGGTTTGCGAATAATATTCACATCACATAGTATTATTATTATAATATACACGCGACATTTCCAGCTGCAGGAGCACTAATCTCAGTCGCCGTCGCCGTCGCCTCCACCGCCGCCGCAACAACCGCAGAGGAGAGTATAATATATGTATACGATATCGAGAAATCGGTTGTTTTCACGGGCTGCTACAGGCACTCTTAGACTCTTTAATGTTGACGAAGTCAGGTACCTGAAGTAGCGCGTGGAAATTTAACCAAATCGTCTGTTGTCGTCGCCGCGATGACTCCGCCACCAGCTCCACCGCAGCCGTGGAGTATAAATTTATACACACATGGCATTATAGATATCGACTAGAATGTATTGCAGTTTTTTATACGCGGGCATACAATATTATACTACTATATGTACACGCGTGTAATGTAACAATATATTATTATTTATTAATATAATATAATATGCCGGGTAATCTATAACGACTATAACCTATAAGCTATAATCTGCAGCCTGTACGAGGAACGTTATTATATCTCCGAGTGTGTGGCAAAGTTTTTCAAACCACCTGTTGATTGTACTTCATCAGGTGCTCTGGTAATGCTGAAAATCCCGGCACTTGTTGGAGTGCAATTCACTTGCTGGCATCACATCTACGAGCACATGCAATGTGACTGTTTGCACCGGTTCTCTGAGATAAATAACGCATTAAATACCTATTATGTATACGGACTTGCAGCCTATTATGTATTGTGCCAAATGTACTGTATACCTAGCGATAATATTATAATGATACAGGCAGGTAAACCGCGTGGACCATTTGCCAGAGCGTGTGTAATACTATTATGTATTTATACTCTGTATTGTTAATACTATAGCTGATTATTATAATACATTATATTATACAAATTGTTTAAATGTTGATTATTGTTATTATAATCGAAAAATGGCAGTTTCACGAGTGTGTTGGACGACGGTGTCGACGCCAACTACAGATGTTGCTCTGACCCTGTGCAAAAAAAAATGTCGATTCGCAACCTCCGGTGCTTTGCGTGCGTGTTACTAACGGGATTGCGTAATGTTATACAGTTGAAGGTAGGTAACATATTTGCACACACATACACAGGTTGAATAACCTAACCTACGTATTCTAGATAATTTTTACACGAATACAAAACTCATGATGGTCGCCTAGCATTCGCGCATATTGAAAATCAATCTATTTTGATGGATTATTATGAACGTATATATTTAAATTTTAAAGTTACGATTTGGTTTCTAATATTCAGATCAGTTGCCACGGAACCCTAAGCAACCATAGGTATAATATTATATAAAATTGGAAAACTGAAACGACATAATTTCCTTCACATGTCGATGCATAAAACTAATTTGCTCGGTCGTCCGATTTTCGAGGTTGAGCGCCAATACAATATAAACTCTCATTAAAATCTAGACGCAATTTAAATTATTGATTTTTGTGTATACTCTTTTAAATGGCCACATTTATAGTCTGCGTATGTCTTGCAAAATTTCAAATGATATATTTGAATACACCACAAGTCAATGTTTGTAATTTTCATTGTTTCTATTCCAAACCATAAGTGAATATGTAGTCCAAGTAGCCTCTTGCAATATACATGCATTGCATTTCAAACCCTATATAGTAACAATTAACATAATTTTAATTTCTTTATAGATGATAAGTCAAAAATAAAACATTGCGCCCTCATCATAATGTATTGTAGTATTAATTAACTAATTTGTATCTTATGTTTTTATATTTATCTCATACCATATTGTACAGTATATGTTATATATTACACTAGGTATAGTTATTACCTACTTATTGTATATTCTTGACCTTTCGCGGGATTAAGTTATTTAATACATAAATATTGAAAAATCATTATATTTGAAAAACGATTCCTATTGAACATTTTTTTTAACTAGACAAAACATGTTTTTTTTTTTTTTTTTAATTGTATTCAATTTTAACTTTCTAATTACTGTCAATAAACCTTTCAACTTAGTACTGTGAAATGTAAATTATTACATTTGCTTATATTGTACTTTTATACTGTATAATATTACATAGTATTTGGTACAGATTATGAATAACTGTGAATGTCTATTAAATACCAATAAAGACTAAAATGTGTACTTTTAGACCCCAGTCGATCAATAGCGGATGTCAAGTAATTTAATGCGATGCAATTTTAACCAATTAAAATAATGATAAAACAAAGCCAATGTATTATGCATATATTATCACAATGCATGTGTACTAACTACATACTATGCATAATAATAAGAATAACATGCAGTTATCGAACAATGACGGTTACCTAATATATTATAAAAGTGATAATAATGATTTAAAAATACTTTAACGGTGCAGTTTCATGTATGTAAACACCTATATCGGACTAAATTGCTCTCTCTTTCTCTCTCTCCCCTCTCTTTACCTTCCTCTCCAATACGATATCACAACTTTAACAATAAGCTTCTATTAAATATTTACCAAGAGATATTTTAAACATTAAATTTGTAACAGCTTACAAATACATGTGTGAGCGTACTTACAATGCCTATATTTTCATATATTAGATATACATAGTGTGACATATTTTGTATACATTTATTTAATAACTGTAAAAGAATTTTGTTTTGTAGAATATGAAAATGTGTTATCGAAATATAGGTACTAAATTGGTTGTATAATTATTAATTATATAATCACTTTAAAACTAAGCTGTTGAAGACAACAAGAATTTATTTTTATGATCAATATAAAATATTTAGGTGTTATACGCCTATACTATTTTATTTTATGATTTGTGATCGTATGTTTCTAAACATACAGG
Organism: Macrosiphum euphorbiae; assembly: GCA_949089665.1. Classification (NCBI taxonomy): domain Eukaryota; kingdom Metazoa; phylum Arthropoda; class Insecta; order Hemiptera; family Aphididae; genus Macrosiphum; species Macrosiphum euphorbiae. The sequence goes on along the minus strand of CARXXK010000001.1, from coordinate 45,282,831 downwards.
TAGTTTAGTATTGATATATTAACATAAATATCATTAAGAATACCTACTATTTATGTAGTACACTGTAAAATAATTAGGTACAACAGAATAACACTTGTTGTAAGTTACTTTAAACAATTTAAAGCCAAAAATATTGTATAAGTATTTAATTAATTATAACTTTAATTAAAACTATTAATGACAAACCAATGTTATATCAATTATAGTGGATTAGTGCTTACATTAGTTATAGAGTAATATAATATTGGAAATGGTATTATGTAAATTGTAAAAATTACGTTATTCGTACCTATAATTGTATCGGTACAATAAAAAAAGGTAGGCAAGTGGGTGTCGCTTTGCTGTACAGTAGGTTACAAGTGGGTCACTCTATAATGGATGGTGTTAAATTTGAATTTAACGATATTAAATTTCCAAGCTTTTTGACCCAACGAATAAAATTGTATTGAAAAATTGGAAACTGAATATGTCCTTAAACAGCTTAGAACCAGTCAAAATATTTTTAAAATTGTATTGTGTATAGAAAATAATTATATAAACATTCAGCGAAAATTGCATGTATCTTAGATCGTTTTTCTTACAGTTACACCAAAAACCAAAATCGATTTTGTCGAAAAAATTTCCGTTTTCCCTTAATTTGTATTTTGTTTTTCCCGGAACTTATGAAAACTATAGGGAACTTTTGACCCACTCAAAGTACCAACTATATTAATTTCCCATCAGAAAAGATACTGTTGAAAAAAATCTAAGCATTTTTACTGCCCTATAAAGTGATGACAGTCCCCCAAAATAATAAAAATAAAACAAAACACACATCATTGTGCAACCGAGAATCTAAAATGTTTTGATCACTAATCAGACGAAAAGTAGTAAAATACAAAAATGTATGTACCTAATTTTCGTAAATTTAATTTAAATAATAAATTATTATAAAATGTTATGTTTTATCTGATATTAAAATAGGTATATTGTACAATGAATAACATAACCTTTAAATATTATGATTAAGATTAATTTAATTATCAAGTAATATTTTTAAAGATATTTTAACTACATATTCCCATGAATAAAACAATTTATATTGTATTAAATTTAAGTATTAAAAGTTTAATTATTTTCTCGTTTATTTGTTTTGTTTAAATTTAAAACTATTTGTTTTGCTTGAACATGTATAATTAATATTAGGTTTAGTTATTTACTATATTATTATATTTATACATATTATATAAAGTAAAATCAATATTATAACCTTCTACCGGACTTCAAGAATACTAATAATTAATAAATGATGATAAGTTATAAGTAATTTAGTACCTACATAAACGTTAAAAAGATAATGTTTGAACATTGCATTGCTGTTTCTACAATGTAATTAATTTTACTTTTATATTAGGTATAATAACTAAAGGGAACCGTAAATTAGGTATATTTAAAAACCTAAGGGTCGCCCTGACTTTTAGTTATTGTAACCATGTTTGTAAAAATTCTCACAGTTAATAGAAAATAAGAGTTAGTCTAATAAAATATTTTTGTTTGACCTTATTTTAAAGTAATTTTTTTAATTAGCTTTTAAGTGAAAAATATTCACGCATCACATAATTGGCATAGTTGTATCTCATACAGTTTTTAATACCATTTTGTGAGTATGTTATAGATTGATATAATTTCAAAGTTTTTTACAAATTAAAGCATTAGTATATAACTTATAACTTAGAAATAAATAATTTATATCAAACAAATGTTGAACACATTTAATTATAATGGACAACATTAATTTTATATCTAATATTAATGTATCATATTATTATAATAATTTAAAAAACATAAGTCAACCAAACATTTTGCTAATGATTCTCAAACATAAATGTTCTCCAATAACTAGTAACAAACATAGTGGATGGCCAGTCATGTCGTTAGAGTATAGCCAACCTAAAAAAGGTATATGCGATTTAATAATTTATACTTGGAAATGTGGAATTCCAAATATTTTTAGATAGTCAATACTCAATAGTGATATAAGATTTAATTTTAATATGTCACATTCATGCTCATAAATTGAATTTGGTATTGTTCACTGGTAAAATATTGGTAATATAGTGTCTTAAGCGATCTTTCCTAATTTTCGCGATCTATGCATATTTAAAAACATATTCAACATTTCATATATTAATATTACTATAGATCACTTACGATAACGCGTTACCAAAATATTAAGTATATACCTACCTATTAGTAGGCGGGTACTGTGTACACCTACCTACTAATAGATCAAAATTACATAATTTTTAATACTCATAAGTTGAATAATTAGTTTCAAAATTGTATTTTATGACAACTGCATTAAATTATGACAATTATGTATACTTTTGTAAATTATTATTTTGTTTGACCATTCCACTTAATTCCACTTTTCAACAATGGCCAGTCACGAAACCAGTCATAATTTATGAAAATAAATTGTACTGCTATAATTATAGTGATACTATTGGCATTTTAATGTAAAGGCGAGGATGATTTATTTACTATCTAACTGTTAGATTCAAACTAGTACTAGTAAACAATGATTAACGAGTTTCTGAAATCGAATTATTATTCAATTCAAAGGATATCAGCTAGTGCACTATTTATGCCATGGGCTGTGAGCAACAAGCAAATTTATTGTAGATATTTCAAATATAATAATCCAACCCTTCCAAAAAACTGGTAGACTTTTAAAGTTGCAATGATTGAAAATCAGAATAAAATAAATTACATTCTTAGGTTTGTGGTTTTGCAGGTAATACAGTTTTCAAACTTATAGTAAAAAAACTGAAAGAAAACATCAATTTTTAAAAATGTATCTTGGAAATTGTGAAAATGACATATTAAATGTTAAAATATTAAATAATAGATAATAATACATAATTTTATGTTGAATTTCTAATAAACGAATTAATTATATGAATAGACACATGCTTTTTTGAAGTAAATTATGTAATTATATTAGAATATTAAATCAAAATTAATGATGGCAACATTTTAGCGAAAAAAACCATTTTAAAATTACATTCCTCTCCTTATACTCAGAATATAGGCAGCCTACTTGTACAATTCGCAGTAATGAAAAATGTAAGGGATATTGTTTTGTGTACTCTTTAAATGTATAATAATATATTAAATAACACTTTTTAATGTACTTTTGAGAAAATAATGGAATAACACAAATTCTTTATGTACAAAGATTCTGAGAAGGAAGCTAAAGATTCCGGAGATGTTTTGGGGTATTTATTTTATTCGTAAATGCTTTTTTTCAACTTTCATATAATATATACCATGTCAGATTTTGACTTAGTTGTAGGTAAAATAATACACTTAAAATATATATCGTAGTTATTATTTTGTATTTTTTTTCCATTAATAGTATTTCGAATTGTTCATTTTTGCCTAAGTTTTTACTTTTTGAAATTGTTTACGTATATTATTTTTGTTGAATAATACATATTGTGTATCCCACATTAATTAATTATTCTATGTTTAAAAATTAGTATTAAACTCACATCGACTATAAAGAGACTTCAAAAGTATATATAGCTGTAATTTTAATTTTGAACAAAGAAGCGAAATTTATGAATCTCACTACGATGTATTGATTTTTAGTAAAACATTCATTTTATATAATACAACAGTACGGACGTACGGTGGAAATATTTTACAAATTATAATAATATTGATATATTTTGATAAAAATAAAATATATATTATTTTAGATTCGAGACATTTTAATACACTATTGCAATATAATACGTGCATAGATCGTAATTTCACTATATATTATTACGATTTACGTTTGTCAAAAATATCTCAACATCTTGAAAATTGACATGTATTATTAATAGTTAACATTGGTGAATTCAAACAGCAGTGAGGATTAAGCTATGAGCTTACAAAAGCATTTTTCGAGGTGGATGGTTGTGCTTATAATTATTTCTATAAACATACCCCCGTGTACGTCACTGAGGGCAGTGAACCATTGGCAGCACCACAGACGATAAGAAGTGCACGATGAGACGTTCATAAATAATTAAAACTTTAATTAAGAACAAAACATTTTTAAAATTTTTAACATATCATTATAATATAAAGATCAGTTTTATAACGTGTGTGGGTTTTTATGGTAAATATGTACATTTTTGGTACAAATTTACTCGAACATATTCGATCCGCAAATAATATATATTGTACATATTATTATATTATTTTACTCAATATATTGTCTTATATCAGGATCGCTTATTTTTAATTTAATTGTTTGTAATTTTTTCGAAGTTCCTTCATAACATTATAGTCATACAATATCAGCTTGTGAGAAAGTGGGTGGAACGAGCAAGAATTGTACGAGTACAACACTCAGAAGTCAAAGTATCCAACTGTTTCTACTTTTTTTTTTTTGTGATTGTTCTTATGCTCATAAAGTTTAGTAGTTAAAATATTTGTTTTATAAAATGTTATTTCTGGTTTATTAAACTTTAATTCAGAGAAAGTGTTGTCCCTTTTTTTTTCTTTTTTTTTTTTTTTTTTATTTGAACAAACATAATATATTTACAATCTGTATTTACAAGTGATACAATAAGTAAATGGGATGATTTTTGGTAAACAGGAGGGGGAAGTCACCCAGTGGCGGCACCCCGTGGAAGCGATTTAGGGAGAAAGTAGGTCCCTACATCAGTTCCTTTTCAGGCGCCTGGGTGGATTACCTGGAATTTGATTTGATGAAAGTTGGGTGATTATAGGATTAGAGTGAGTAATGAATGTTTTGTGTGTTTTTTTATAGGTGATTTTGGCAAGGCTGTTTAAGGTTGGAATGCAGATGTCTTTATGGAGTGATTCATTGGTAATATACCATGGGGCACCAGATATTAAACGTAGACAAATAGACTGAAACGCCTGTATTGTTCTAGTATTTGAGGGTTTGGCTGATCCCCAAAGTTGTATGCCATAGTACCACATGGGTCTTAGAAGAGCCATGTATATTGCTCTTTTAGTTTTTAATGAGAGCTTTGAGCGGAGTAAGGGTCTAAGAAGGTGGAGTCTTGAATTGAGAGCTTTACGCTTGTTTTTTAAGTGGGGACCCCATGTAAGGCGTTTGTCAAGAATTAAACCCAAATATTTGGTTTGCGTGGAGGATGGAATTTGTTCATTGCCGATAAAGGTTGCGGGACATTCTAAGGATCGAAGTGTGAAGGTAATTTGAGAAGATTTTGATGGGTTAACTTGGATTTTCCAGTCGTGAAACCAGTTGTTTAGAACATTTAGGTGGTTTTGGATTTTTTGGGCAGCATGGATGGGATCTTTGTCAGTAGCAAGAATAGCAGTGTCATCCGCGAACGTACCAAGTAGTGTGTTTTCGTTTAGAGGTAGGTCGCTGGTAAATACGTTAAATAGGAAAGGAGCTATGTCACTGCCTTGGGGAACACCAGCAGTTGCTATTTGAGAGTTGGAAAAGGTGCCGTTAATTTTTGTGACAAATGTTCGTTGGTTTAGATAAGATTTAATTAGTAGGTAGTACGGAGCAGGCAAGAAGGATTTTAATTTAAAAAGTAAGCCGGGGTGCCAGACTCGGTCGAAAGCCTGTGCGATATCTAGGAAAATACCAATGCAGATTTGTTTGCTCTCGAATGCTGATGAGATTTGATCGACAACTCTATGCAGTTGGTGGATTGTGGAGTGTTTAGATTTGAAGCCGAATTGGAAATCAGGTATAATTTTATTAACTGTGGCAATTTTTGTAATTCTTTTTAGAAGTATTTTTTCAAATAGTTTTCCTATGACAGACAGAAGGCTTATGGGACGGTAGGAGGATGGGTTTTCAGGAGGTTTGCCTGGTTTGTGGATGAGTATTATTTGAGCATGTTTCCAAATAGATGGCATGTAAGAAAGACGGAGTATAGAGTTGAATATATATGACAAAAGTATTATTGTTTTGGGTGGTAATTTTTTTAAAAATAGAGCAGTTATTAGATCATAACCAGGAGCTTTGCCAGATTTTAAATGTTTTATATAGAAGAGAACTTCATTTGGGGAAGTGGGTTTGGCAGGCATAGAAACTGGTAGTGGACTATCTAAGAACTCGAATACTCTGGCAGAGTGCTGGGGATTAGTTTGTATGATGTTTGGTTTAAATACTGTAGCAAGGTGTTCAGCAAAAACGTTGGACTTTTCATAGTCGTCGGTGATTTTAGAGTTATCGGGGCGACGGATTGGCGGAGTTGGTTCGATATGTCTAAGGATTTTTTTGGTTGCTTTCCAAAGCGAGCCGTTTGTTGGATTTAGGTTAGAGATGTAGCTATTATAGGATTGATTTTTGTGGTTTTGGAGTTGCCTTTTAAGTTTGTTGGTTAGGTTATTAAAGATCCGCTTGTCGTTAGGATAACCTGTAGTTTGCCATTTGGCACGAGCTTTTCTTTTTTGTCTTAAGAGTTCATTGATGTGGCCCGGGAGTGGGTAGTTGTCCAGAATTGTGTTCGAGGCGGAGGAATAGTCGTTACTTGCGCGTGAGGACAGTTTAGCCGCGGATTGGATCATTTCTACAAAAGTGACAGAAGCTTGCTCAATGTCTTGGGTGGTTTTAAGAGGTATGCCTAATTTAGTATTTTTGCTTAAGTACTGTATGTAGTGGGTCCAGTTAATTGGGCCTGAGGTTAGGGAAGGTCTTATTGGGATTTGATTTGTTTCGCCATCAATGACTAACTTTACTGGGGTATGATCAGAGGAGAGATCCGTGATGTTAAGTATAGCTAAGGTTAGGTTACTTGGGGTGGAATATATGAAGAAATCTAAAATATCTGGATGCCTATTGACGTGAGTGGGCCAGTATGTCGGTCCAGTTGGTGCGATGTGAGACCATTTATGATCGGTAATTGTTTTATGAAGGATTTTACCTCTTGGAGAGGTGGAGCGACAACCCCATAATGGGTGTTTGGAGTTAAAGTCACCACCTGCAATGAAGTTATTCCCTAGAGAGGTGAAAAGTTGAGCAAAATCTTGAATGGTGATTTTTTGGCTGGGAGAACAGTAGACTGAAGCAAGGGTTAGCGGAACATGGTTTAGGAAAATTTGGATAGAAACTGACTGGAGGTTGGTTTGTGGATTGATTGAGTGTAGGTTGTGAGCTAAGTTAGTGGCAATGATTATGGCAGAGCCTGCATGAGCCGTACCGTCAGGGTGGTCTGCACGGTATATTGAATAACCAGGTAGTTTTAATTTTAGTGTTTTTGTTAAGTGAGTTTCAGTGATACAAGCTACTTGGATATTATTTTGAATCAAAAAATTATGTAGTTCGTGTTTATGTTGGGATAAGCCATTTGCATTCCAGAGAATAATATTTGTTGGATTATTTATCATTATGACTGAACAATTTAGTAATTAGTGATGTAAGGAGAGAAATGAGGGGGTTATTAGTGATTTAAATTCTTCGAGAAAGGATGTTAGGGTTGGAGCTTGTGAGACTGTTGGATCATGATTGTCCGGGTTCGAGGCGGTGATTCTTTTGGAAGTTGTATGGGCGTATGATGGTTTTTCGTTGCTGTTGATCTGGTTTGGCACGACCTGCTGTGATGAATCTTTTGAAGAGCTTAGTGTTGAGAAGAACAAATTTCTTTGGAGTTTTGACCCCGGAAGGTGGATTTTGGTGCGGAGTTTCGGTTGAATTTTTGGAGGTCCTTATGTACTTGGCACCCTCTATAATTGGCTGGGTGTGGCTGAGTACATAAAGCACAGCTTGCAGGAGAGTCCTTATCTTTCTTGCATTCACTTGATAAGTGGTTGTTGCCACATTTCACACATCTAGGTTGGTGATTGCAGTATGCTTGAGTATGACCATAGGACTGGCAGCGCGTGCATTGAATTAGGTTGCGTCTGGGACGGGGCTCCTCAATTTTTATTTTTGTATAATAGAGTGTGTCTATTGCAAAAATATCTTTGTTTGATGGTGAAGGCTCCAAGTCCACGAAAAAGAGTGGGAGGGGTTTTTTTGTTTGATTATGCAAGACGTTGACGATATTTCTGATAGTAAATCCTTTGGAGTTTAATTCCTCTTTTATAGTGTCGACAGGCGTAGAATGATGGAGGTGTCTGATTACCACTCTGTATGATTTTTCATCTTTGAGTTGATATGTGTGGAAGTTAACTTTTTTTTCTTTCAAGAATTTTACAGTTTTGCGATATGAATCAGTTGTATATGTATTTAATTTTAAACCGTTTACGGAAGATTTGCATAGAAAACCATCAGGTTGAGTCAACTGTTTAATGGATTCGCAGAAGAGATTAAACTGCACTATATCGGTTTTAATAAATATAGGTGGTGGTAATGGGAGTTTTGTCTGCGATAAATTTGTTGTGGTATCGGTTTCCATCTCATCGTCGTCGTCGACATTATCATGAGCAAGTGGAGAGAATCTGTTTTTAGAAGTATACGTAGAGTTTGAGTGTTTAAGTTTCGGAGAGGTACCCGTTGGAGAATTTTGTTTATTTTTTCTCTTGTCTGTCTTTGTTGACCAGGGTGTAGTCCCTAAAAACTAAATAGTGTTGAACTATTTTTGAAAAAAAAACCTAAATATATAGCTAAATGTTCTAGGTTTTTTGTCTCTTTGCAGGTCTCGGTATGGCTGGATATGACAGATTAAGGTATATCAACGGTCTGCTTAGAAAAATTATTTTTGCCTTTCTGTAAGGAAATTAGCAGCGTTTATAATAAAACTAAATATTATTTTACAACAGTGAACTTAAAAAAAAAGGTTATTCTACCATTGTGTTCTTTCTAGTGACTTTCAAATTTAAAACTGTTTTAGAATCGGGTTAAAATTTTATTTTATTTCTTTACTTTATTTGAAAAACAAACAACTTGTAATTTATTTATTACTATAAGCTTGTATGAAGATATAAATATTTATGATATGAAACAAGTGAGAAAAATAACCACCCAATGACTGCACTTTACTGGGTAAACATAAAATATTAATTGTCTTTAATAATCATTTATGTCATTATTGTTTTTATTTTTTAATTGGTGTTATATTATACTGTATAGGTATAGGCGTACAGTAAATAATATATAGCTTATAGTTAGTATACACTAATACACTAATACACTGTATATACTATATTGTTTGTTTTAATTAGAAACGTAATGATTTTGATTTGTAAATTTATAATATACCTACCCCTAAATTCATGATCTTTATTTAATTTTATATCTATAGTAATATATTATTCATGAAAAAATAAACTAGTGTAAATGACTATAATTAATATATTTTTGATTCTATCTAAATATATGAAACCATGCCATTAAGGAATGAGTTTAGTTCAGGATCGAATGTAAAATTTTAATCAGAAGAAATCTTAAAATTTTTTTTTTATAAAAAACACACAGGATAATTAAACGAATTTTAGCTATTAATATAATATACTATATAAGAAATAAGAACACAGATAATACAAAATTTAGTACTATAGTTGTTATTAAATTCTTGTTAAAGTTATGGCAACTATTACGAAATTTGAATAAGTGAATTCCTCGTTCAAGTTATAAGTATAAATAATATTTGATGAAGTCTGGAGTGTATCGATAACCTGAGACGTTTTGGTTTTACTAAAAGTTTAACCTCGTCGTAAAATAGTTGGTATTCCTACGCAGTTTATGTTATTACGATTATATATTTTTTTAAAGCGATTTATAATTTTTATCGAACATATGGAACATGGACTACAAATTTGCTAACCGTAACGGTTTGCAATAGTATATAATTATCTGAAAGAGTTATCTGATTCGTTCGGTTAACGTCATACTGTAGTAAAGACGTAAAGTCCTGTATATGGCTATCAATGTCATAAATACATTTTTTTTAAAATTTTTACATTATTTCTATCAGATTGCCGATTGGACTGTTATTACATAGATACAGGGGCGGATTGGGGAGAGATTTTGGCCCGGGAAAATACAAAGTATACCGGCCCACTTACCAATTTACCAAATATTCAATTTTAGCCAACATAATATTATTATGTATTACTATTTTAATATAACTACACGTTTGGCGAGATATGAAATTTATATAACTTTATTTGTAGTGTATATACATCGATATCAAATTTATTTTTATTTTTGAACAGTTTATGTTTACACATTTATAATAGTCCAAACTCCAAGTACTTATATATAACACAGTAAAAGTGAATAATTTAAATTACTAATGTTACGATTTTTGTATTTAATAAGAAAGGTTATTACCTATTCAATAATATTTAATAATGCGTTTTTAGACTTAAATAAAAGCTTATAATTTACTTCCACTTAATATACCTAATAGGTATAAATTAACAGAAATACAGAATCAACATGCAAAATATATGTGTATCTTTTTATTTAAAAAAAAAATGTTTTACTGTGGTTTATTCATAATAACATTATGTAGGTCCTTAAATTCTAAGCAACCAGAAAAATTGTATAGACTTGTTTTTCTTTAGTATTTTTATGTAATATAATATTGAGTAAAATGTTTTGTCTCCGTCTTAGTACAATCTAACAAATTATATTTCACTATCTGTATTTACCAATCAGCCGAAACGATATAATAATAATATTTAGCTGCTAAATAGTAAATATTATAAAAATTATTGTATACCTACGTAATGTTACTTCCCTATTATTCAATAATTTATAAATTCGCCTAAATGATCGGTTAATTTCTCGCCCAAATGAAATATGCTTTACTCAAGTTAATTTTGGGTTATTCGCCCGGCTGAGACACGATTGAGCATAAAACACCTTTTTTGCAACACGATTGAGCATACATTTTCGGCGTATCTAAGGAAATTGAAATACAAAAGAAAACCAACACGATTGAGCATAAAAAACTCTGCAACGTTGACATTTTCAATATTGAACTGAATTATACAAAAATATTTATTTAATTAATGAAAATAATAAAATCAAAATATTTATAAATCAATAACAGTCTCAATAGTAGTCACATTATAGTACAGTATAAAAATCTTTTTGCAAATAATTAAATAATAATAAATTAAATTGATATACCTTGGTATCTGTTTCCAAGTTGGCTTAAATATATTAATAAAGATTCCGTATTCTTACGATTTAAATACTGGTTGTAGGCTTGAATATTAAATTCAATTTTTTTTATTTCTTTAGCGGATTGTAATTTTAATAAATTACAAAATGTTGGCAACGTGAACGTGGCAACATTGCATAAAATATTCTATGCTCAATCGTGTTGCTAAAAAGGTCTATGCTCAATCGTGCTTTACCGATTCATCCAAACGAATGACGCTCAAATTTTTTACACCCGAAATACGTGTACTACTGTATTAGTATACTGAATTAAAAAGTGTATGAAACAATTTTCGGAAATTTAAACCCTGACTAGTTTTCGATATTACAGTGCTTACTGCTCTGCAAATCAGGTTGACTTTTTCTATTTTCTACTTCCGTCAAGTAAAGTAGACTTTTCCGGAAGTTTGTCGTTACCTAGAGATCACCCAATGTGGTTTTACATAACATATCAAGGGTTGTTTTCGATTTTAACTGTCCTAACTAGTGACCCAGCTATATAATATTTGCTGTTTTTGCTTTTCGAAAAATACTACATTTTTGCTTTCTATCTCTCATCGTTGTGTCAGATTGCCTACCTGATATACCTACTATTGCATACTGTCCGCAATCCAATTCGTATTATCTTATTTTGAAAAATCGGAAAAAAAATTCAAATTTACTGGGCTGGCACCTAATAGGAATTTAAGAATACATAGTTATTTGAAAATAAGCGGCCCACCGGGAAAACTCCCGAATTCCCGGTGGCCCAATCCGCCCCTGCATAGATAAGTGCACGTTTGGAGATTACAATAATATAGGTTTGCAGATCAGTAGCGAATTTGATGGTAGGTGACATGAGTGGATTTCCCCCCCTCCTTCCGTGGATTTTTTTTTAGCCGTCATATTTTTATAAATAATTTTTATCTTTGGGTGTAATTTGTTGTTATCGGAGTTTCCAAAAAAATGTGATAAGGATATCGAGTTATTTTTATGCGAATTAACTCCATGTTGAGAAATACTAAATAGAAATATTGAAGTTGAAGGCCAAGCAATCATAATCTCAATATGGAAATAAAAAAAAGATCTATATAGGTAATAAATAAATAAATAAATAAATAGTACCTACTGTAAAAAATAATCATTTCTTGAGTTTTAATTTTAATTTTAATACCTACCTATAATAAACATATTTTTATGAAAATAAGTGAAAATTATTAAAAGATTATTTTTCCGCACCTTTAAAGAAAATTACTGTTGCCCAAATGTGAGTGTTTTGGGTTGAAGGTCGTGACGAGAGCCCCGTGATATTTTGAGTCAAACTAAAATTTTTAAATAACCCCTTTCCCCTTGATATTGAGTTTAAGATTCACATACGCCAATGGTATGCTTACATAATAAAGTACATCACCGTAATTAATATACAGTGTTTTAAAATAAAACCGCGTCAGACACATTTTGTTGCACACCAAAGACAATAATTTTATATATATTGTTGTATTATATGCATTATGCAGTATCCCTGCACATTGCGACGTTTCATCAAAATCTGTAGTGGTCGAGAGTGTTGTATTTCACGGGCGTCCGAGCAGCTACAATTTGCAGCATTGGTAAGTATTGGGGAAATTACAAGTACATACTTGTAGGTACACGGGTATTAGGTATACTATATATGTAGCTGGTAGATAGTTAGTATAATTAATATAGTTCATGTTAGTGCGCTATTCGAAGGGATATGAGCATACTAATTAGGTATAGGTAATATAGTGGGATTCTCCATCGAGAAAACATATAGCACGTTACTCGATATTTGTTCTCTACAAGGACAATCTATGAATCATAAAAAATAATACGTTTTTTTTAATAAGTAACTATGACAACGAAAACACATTACAAAAAACGTGATACAGCCCAAAAACATATATATGCTAAAAATTATTTTAGTTTCCTCCTCTATAGCTGTTGTTTCCGCAAAAACTAAAAAAGTTCGATTATCGTTTCTACCAAAATTAATATTTTACCTGGTTTTTTAAATTCGTAAACTATAATTGTTCGATTTAAAATTATTCAATCAGGAATATAACGATGGATTACAACTGCGTGTAGAGTTATTGTGAGTGTAACAATCTGTTTGTGTTCTTGTAATTACCTTTTATATGTAAAAAAAAAAAAATGGAAATGGAAATGGAAATTGTGAACAATGGGCAAACACGTTAAAAATGGTGATATGGTTGGATGGATTTAAGATAAATCTGTTAAAATTAATTTAATACCACGTTGGCTTTGCCATGTAGGTACCTATAAACAATTTTGCTTTTTCACTTTTTTTTTTTTTTTTTTTTTATTTAAGGTTTTACAGGCTTCAACTACAAAGGTTATTAGCCAACATTTATGTTTAAGTTTAACAAAAAGAAAAGAAAAAAAAAAAAGACAAGGAAAAGTAAATTACAATATTAAAAAAAAAAAAAATTACAATATTTGTTTAAATAGATTTACAATTTGATTTATGTTGAAACTATATTTTGTTGATAAGGTTGTCTTTGGTGATGAATTCGATAGTTTTTAAAGTGTGTTCTTCATCTAGAGCTTCTTTGATGTTGGGTGGTAGGTTGAGAAGAGTGCGGGTTGGTTCGTATACTGGGCATTCTTCAAAGATGTGTCTTATGGTGATACGGGTTTGGCACGTGTTGCATATAGGGGGTTGGTCTTTACTGATGAGGAAGGAGTGTGTGAGAAAGGTGTGGCCGATTCTAATACGAGTGATGGCAATATTTTGACGTCGGTTGAGGTCCGGAGGTGTAGACCACTGTTTCACAGAACATTTTATGTGTTTAAGTTTGTTGGTGGGTGGAATGGAGTCCCAGTGGTGTTGCCATGACAAAAGGATTTTATTTTTGACGGACGTAAAAATATCATAGGATGATATTTTGTCGATGGTACTGTTGTGAAGAATATTAGAGGCAAGTGAGGCTGCTTCATCAGCCATTTCATTACCTTTTATACCTACATGGGAGGGTACCCACATAAATTCGAAGGTTTTCTGGGTGTTGATTAGTTCAGATTGGGTAATTTGAGTTATTTCATTTTTAGGCCATGGGTTTTTTAGTGCTGTTAGAACGCTGAGGGAATCGCTGATAATCAAAAAGTTATTTGTTTGAAGCGAATTTGCTAGTTTAATTGCTTCGAGTATTGCATAGTTTTCGGCGGTGAATATGTTTGTTATTGTGGGAAGCTTGTGTTTAATGGTCGTTTGATTATGAACAACTGCGAAGCCGACACCGTTTTCAGACTTTGAGGCATCCGTGAAGATTAGAGAGTGATTAGGGAAACGAGATTGGATAATTTCGTGAAAGTGAGATGTTATAATTTTGTGACTTATCTCATGTTTACAGAGTGTGAGTAAGTCTGTTGATAATTTTATGTTCCATAGCCAGGGAGGGTTTTTTTGAAAGGTAATTTTTTCTTCGACGGAGGTGTGTATATTCATTTTATTGCATAAATTGGAGTAGATATCTTGTATTGTTGTAAGTTTTTTTTTGACATTGTGATTGATGTCTGGGTTGTGGTTTTTGAGGAGAGGTATATAGCCTATGTGGTTGGGAGTGGTTTTCCTTTTGATACAGTGTAGAAGAGTGGTTTTGTCTCTTATGAGTTGAAGGGGTATTTCTCCTGCGTAACATAATATACTTACTGTGGGGCTTGTTCTGAAAGCGCCGATCGAGAGACGAATTCCTTCGTGATGTATAGGGTCTAGTGTTTTGAGATGACTTGGCTTGGCTGTATTGTAGATTGGAGATCCGTAATTGATTTGTGATAGAATTAATGTTTTATATATGTTTAACAAAGACTTTTTATCTGCTCCCCATGTATGGTTGGCGAGAGTTTTTATAACATTCAATTTGGCTTTGCATGCAACTTTTAGCTGTTTAAGGTGCATAATCCAGTTTAACTTATCATCAAAAATCAAACCTAGTATACGGAGTGATTTATGAAAGGGGATTTGAGTGTTTTTAAGGTAAAGGGTGGTGTCTATATTGAGATTGAATTGTATGCCTTTGCTTTTTTGTGGAGAAAAAATGAATCCAGATTTATTCGCCCATTCTTGTAGAGTATGGAGTGCGTTTTGAAGTATTTCTCGGGTAGTATTTATGTTGGTGCCACTGCAGTATATGTAGCAATCATCAGCAAAGATTAGGTGTTTGGTGGGTTTTTGGACTTGGAGAAATATGTCATGTATGGCTATAAGAAACAAGGTTACGCTGAGGACTGATCCTTGGGGGAGGCCATTTTCAGTAGGGTACAAGTTGGATAAATTGTGGTGAGCTTTGACTTGTATCGAGCGATTTGTGAGGAAATTTTTGAGAAAAGTAAGGATGTTTCCGTTTATGCCCCATTTATGAATGATATGAAGGACTCTGTTTCGCCACACCATGTCATAGGCTTTCTCAAGATCTAGTGCAATAAGTATAAGATGTTGTTTAGTATTTATTGCATTGCAGATATCGGTGTGTAGACATGAGAGGTGGTCTAAGGTTGAATGATTTCGCCTAAAGCCACATTGGTTGATGGGTAGAAGTTTAGATGTTTCTAGAAACCATGTTAGGCGTTTGTTGACCATTTTTTCCAAGAGTTTACTTAGTGTACTTATGAGGGAGATTGGTCTGTAATTGGATGTGTTGAATTTATTTTTATTGGGTTTGGGAATCGGTATGATTATTGCATTGCGCCATGGGTCAGGGTAAAAACCTGTTTCCCAGATTAAATTGTATATTTGAAGTAGTTGATTTAGGCCGTTGCTAGGGAGGTTTTTGATGAAAGAATAAGGTATATCGTCTGGTCCTGGGCTTTTGCTGTTGCAGTTTGATCTAGCGTCCAACATTTCAGAAGTGCTGAAAGGCATGTTTAAAAAATTTAAGTGGGGATGAGAGTCTAACTCTGGTTCGTTTGTGGTTATATAAACTACCTATAAACAATTTTGCTTTTTCACTTTGTATAAATGAAAATGACTAAGTATAGGTACCCAGTGGCTAGTTGTATTGCTAATTGAACATTATTTCCTCGGTAAATTTATCATAATAAAATATTGCGTCCGATTTATTAAAACCGATTGATTAACCATTTACGTAGGTGTGTGATAGTTAATAAGTAATAATAACTAGGTAAAATATTATTTTTTCCGGTGGAAACGAAAATATATATTTATCTTGAAAAAAAATCGTTCATTACGTGGTGGGGGGGGGACACACGGAGGGCCGTTAACTTATAAAATCATATTTTATAATACTGCGTAGAGAGATTAAAAAATTGAAATAAATAGAACACGTGGCTCTTACGATATCGATAGCAATCGCCGAGCAGATTGCGATAAATAATTTTCGTTGGCACGTACCTAATAGAGCTCTACGTGAAATATGTGCAAATACGAGTACGCGACTAATAGAGAACAGTAAGTTATAAGACTTGTAATGTACACATAAATATCGTGTATAATATACAAGGGTAATCGTTTTCGTCACACATAGTTAATAATTGTGTTTAGCTCGAGAATTTATTTACGACTCGGCCGCTGATTACCATCGTAATGGATGAAATACGATAGTATTATTATATAGGGTTCTTGAAAACATTCTGGGCGCCACTGATATATTATATTATACGGGTGACGTGCACAACAACTACATCGTTACCATCGTCGTATCTCTCTTTCGCGGACTTCTCGTTCGAAATTCTACACGATATATAACACTGTAAATGAAGTCCAGCATCGAACGAAAAACGTCGAACGGCGTGGGCGAACGTGGCCGTTTATTAAAACGCATATAATTTGCATACGTTGCCGACTCGTATATGGCGCGAAAAAATTTTTAAAAAATAATACCGATAAGTCTCCCGACGACGTCATTTGTTCGCAGTTTTTCGACCGGCCATCGCACAACGAACACGATGGAGACGACAAAATGTCAGCGCGAAATCGCCCACACGTATATATAGTCGTCATTATATTAATGGTGGTATCGTAATGATATTATACTATATTGTGATAGCATTGCGATATAAATTGCATTATGCGCTTGAAAACGGTACCCATATACTTATATTATAACATTATAATGTTACAGACGTACAACAATAATCGAATAATGTCGTATAATATAAATAATTATTATAGGTACCTATATATCTACAACGATTTTTATTTCGGAAAATAGTATTTGATTGTATATGATTAAACGGTTTTAACTACGTGTATCTAAGACGACAGAATACAACGTTTAAAATGTAGGTAAACGGCTTAATTTCACTCGGATGATGATTGGGGGGGGGGGGGTATTACACCCTTGTAATGTGCGACTGCTTATATTATACCTGTACCGAAACGCTTGCGGTTTAATAATATTATATATTATTATAAACTTAAATAATATCTTTAGTATAACATTAAGTAAGCGTCTCTAAATTTATTCACGACTCAAGCGTCCCCTTAATTAATTAAACAAATTATTGACGTGGTTTTATGAGCACACATATAGGTACACACACGATAAACCGACTTATATTTGGCATGTTTTTATAGAAACATTTTAATCAATACTTACATTTTAGCATATGATTCACCATATTTACAGACATATTTTCAATGTATAGATTGTGGGGCCGATTCGAAGCAGCTTAAGTTATAATATTACCTACTTATATTTTAGACTATAATATTAGTGACGTGTTGTGATATTTGATACATCTCAATATCTCATATAGGATATATTATCGAAACGATAAATCACTACAACGAGACCATAATAATCTATTAATTATAACGCGGGATATAGATGGGTACCTAACACCGAATAGTCGGGCACCTCTAATGGAAATGTGTAATTAAAAATTACCCGATGAGCTGATATTGCCGTTCATTTAAAGATTGATCCAAGTGTTAAAATTGCCTTTACTACCTTTCAAAAATAACAAAATAAATATGTAAACCTAAATTACATTTCTATAAAATCCTTTTTACTCAATGAGAACCTCAAAAATAATAAATACAAACTTAAAATTTTTTCTTTTTTATAACCACCACACTCGCATCATAGTCTTACAATAGTTCTATTTATAAAAATACATTTTTTAAACATGAGAATTAAAACTGTTAGGGGTCGTATTACCATTGTAATGGTTGTGAGTGGTGTAAACCCCTTGTAAATAAACCACTGTATTGCGATTGTTAAACTGCAGACGTAGCGATTGATAGTGGACTGGTAGGTGTAATAATCAATAATTCTTATTTGATATTTTCATAATATTATATAGGTAGGTAACCTATAAATAATACAATTTAAAATTTTGATTTCTTTTTTTAATTATGCATTTATGAATAATTTCATTATGATAATAATATTGTGTTGTAAAATAATTTCTCTCAAGTGCCTAAATGTAATAAATGTGAGTTATATAATAATAATATTTTCTCCACCAAAGGACGGAAGAAAATCGCACGAGCCACGATTCCAAGGAATCGTGGGTTTATATTTTGTATTCTTATGATAAAAGGTAGATGGATATAAATAAATTATTATAATATTTCAACGAAAAGACAATGATTTTGTTTAAATGCCGTGCAAAATAAGATTATATTATGTAAGAAATGCTAAACATAAAATATTCGAACAAAACAGAAATTGTTCCAAGGATATTCTCAACGATTGGACAGTGCATGTAAAAAAAAAAGGAAAATGTAAGGGTAGCTTTTTTATACTTTGTGTTTTGATGTGATTTATTTGCTAGTCATGAAGTTATTTAAAATATATTATATTTTGTTTTCAAACGAGTTGCCTTTTGCCTGCAGATTTTTCAAAATATCCGACACTTTTGAGAAGTTATAACTTACAAGTAGAAGCTATATTTATTATTGTCACGGTATTCTAAACTTTCGAGGTATAATTCTTATAATTTTTGTTTTTTGATATTCGACGCAATCGAATAAAAATCGAAACAATTTATTATAATCACGACTTAATAGTAGTAGTGACCTATATTATATAATATATGTTCTATGTGTTACAAATTTAACGAGTATGGCTTGCCTAAATATTAAATTTAATAATAGCTTGGTTATATCATAATCATTATCAGAGGCATATCGCATATATCAGTAACCGGCTTACAGTAGTTTTTTTGTGTTTCAGAAAAATTAAAATTTTTTAAATTGTAATCATTTTATTCGTAAATTTTAACCTTACTCTATTCCGAGTGAAATAATAAGTTTATAATATTATTTGAGAAAAATGTAGGTATTTTTCAAATCGGTTAATTTTTTTTTAACCTTGAAATACAACAGCATATAGGTAATTTTATTATTAAAAATGTAATAAACGACCTATTGTCCCAACTAAACACATTTTTTTACTATCTTCAGTTGTTTTTGTGATGTAATTGTATATTTATAGTGACTGTTTTATATTTTAAAAATAGTATGCACAAGTTTAATAATTATTACAAAGTAATAAAATATTTCCACTCAACGGTTTTTGTTTTTTAAAAAAAAGGACTTTACACCTACGTTGACACACAACAATGCGGTTTTTCACAGTTATTCACTCTACGGCCGTCGGCCATTATATAATATTGTCATCACTGGGCAGTCATCGTCACTGTCGGAGATCGGATTTGATTGAGGTTTACATTTAGCCGGTGTAACTGACACCACTGGAATGTGTTTTACATTTTCAATTAGCGAAAAGTGCTCCGCAATTGAGAATACTTTGTCTTTTATTTTCCCAATGTATAATTACACGCACAGTTTGCATAATATGTAGATGTGGCCGTCAAATTTAAGTGAATTTTGTTCTAACCCCGCAATAACGTTGGCAACGCAGTCGAAGCATATATATACTATACAGAACTTGGCAGCTAAAAGCTCGCCGCAGTCTACCACTGTGCACCTCCCAAAGTGCTAAGGCAAGTCATTGACCGTTTAAATGTCGGTAAAGTACAAAACGGTATAATATATATATATACCTATTTATTTTCATGATAATAACCTTGTAAGAGTATACGAGAATATTCGCGTACACTTGGTTCAAATTTAATCACATGCCAATATACGATAATAATAATAATAATAATATAATTATTATGTGATGAGGGGCCTCTGAATATAAAATTAGTGTTGGGTTTACTCGTCCGGGCCGCATTATATTGTGGTTTTTCAAAAACAAGGTCCAGACCGCGGTCGTCCCAAAACGACTTTTGACCAATCGCAATAACAATTTCCACAGCGAAAAACGATTTGTTTTAAATTTATTATTCCGTCAGACTTCATACGTAACTGTCGGACCGATTTATTTCGAAAAAAAAGATAAAAGGCATCGGAAATAAATACTCAATATCATCGTTTACGAGCAACAGACCATGTAGAGGTACCTGCTAGCTAATATTGTCAAATCCGTTCAGTTTTTTCATTGTACCGCGCTATGTACAAACCTTTATATTTACCTAGTAGTTATAGCTTTATGTATTTGATTTACAAAACGTAACACACTATCAATATTTACGTTTGAAACGTATAAGTAATAATATACGTATATAGGTACTTGAAAATAAATATAATTCGAGAGTCCCCCCCGAACTATGGTCTGTTAGAAATAAATCAAAAAACTGCGATTATTTACTACCTACTTTATCGATTTCGAATAAATATTTCGCCATTAAACGGCTTTGTTTTTTTTTTTTATCCATTACCTCTATGCATATGCGGTACGTACCTATATATTATAATGACGACGGCCGGAAAATAAATGAAATATCTATGGTCAGTATAATTTCGTACTCCGACAATATTATAACACACCGTCGCACTTTCGTTCTATTTATACAAACCGTTATTAACGGGCATTTGCAAGCATGGTTATCTCCATCCATCGTCGTTGCAGGTTTATTATAATATTAAACATCAAACGTTAAGCTCCGACGAGTCATAATATTGTAATATTATTGCAATTCTGGGCCAGTGTTTGCCCTCGAACGTTCCTCTCTCTCGTTTTTCACCATATTATCATGTAAAAGCAAAGGCACTCATTTGTACGACACTCGCCGGACGGGATGGACGGGGGAAAATCGTTTTATTATATCCATCGACTTATTTGCGGATTTCGACTTGGTAGTATATTATATATTGTATACGCGGAGCATAACTATTTCATGTAAATTGTAATTGTTTTCCGGCCTTGGTTTTCCGTGTGCTGACGTGTTGTAGAGGTATGCACGAAACGATTTGCAATATTTATGAAAAACTATATACCTAGTCGTAATACCTATTATTATGATATGACGTTGTTGAAAAAAATGTATAATATTATACATAAATGTTGAGGCGAGATTCGGTCGGGGTAGTAAAATAATCGAGGTTCACAGCACAATATTGATATGATAATGCAGCTGCCATAACAGCTGTACATATTATTTTATTTTCGAATGGTCTAATGCTTCAAGTCGAGACGCCCACTTTTTAAGGGGTTTGGTATAGGCAATTTTAATGAAATTTCTATAATAAAAATAAAAATAATATATATTTAAACACTAATTCAAAGCGATTTAAAAGAGGTCTCATGTCGGTTGTTGCGTAATTACAAGATTATATTATAGTAAAACGGTTTTCACAAAGAAACGCTCATATAGCTTGAGCCTCGAAGTTAGAAGAAATCAAATCCGCACACGACGAAGAAAACAATAATACTATTATGATGTGTTGCATCGGGGGGGTTTTTTCGTAGTAGTAGGTATATCATCAATCTAAAAAATTCTATTAGTGCGGTTTGATTGAATCTCTTATTGATGCGTGTTTTTCATACTTGATATTATTTTATAACTATAAAATATAGACGTTTCAAAAAAAAAAAAAAAAACGAAGCACACTGCGTCACAGAAAATGTCGTCTATGTATTGTATCGCCGAGTACACGTCGTTTAGTTTATCGACTACGACTGTGTAGGCCTAGTGTTTTTTTTTTTTCCACACACACAATATTTATGGACTTGTGAAGTCTTGTCGCAAGTCCACGCCGATGCTGTGATCGGTCCGGAAGTGGCATTGTTTGCATCGCGCGTATCGTCGTGCATGTGACGCGTTTCCGTATATAGGAATGACGTTTCAGACATTCGGACCGTATATTATATATTATATTATATGCACGTGTCACCGGTACATAGGGCGATGACGGCGATGATAATATATAAAAAAAAAAAAAAAACACTATATTATGTGTCGTGTCCCGGTATAAACGCAGAGGTTCGAGAAGGGAGAAAAATACCCTGACCGAATACCACCTGCAGGTATATAATATAATATATAATACCATTAAACCCTTGCAAAAAGCGTTTGATATAATAATAATAATAATAAAATGTTTTTTTTCGAATTCCTTTAAAATCCGTGTGTACAATGTTGGTAGGTACATATTATATAATATACCACATGGTTAACACTTTTCTAACTACACAATGTAGCATAATATGTGTATATTGTACGATGCATTATAATAATAATTCTGTTTTAGCGGTTATTGCGTTTTTAAACATAAATTTCGTTTTCGGGTTGGCTACACGTTTTTTTGTTTCTGACCGATTTTTCGTAAGGTCTTCGTTGACATTTGTTATGGTAATTTATTAACAAAAATGTATTTATGATTCATAGATTTTCCTTGATGAAGAAAAATGTCGGGTAACGTGCTAAGGTTATTTTATTATATTATTCTATTGTCAAATCGTGATGGTTTAAATATTTGTCGGGTGTGCGAAATATATTAAAATGAACTCAAGTTGTTGAGCATATTTTTAATAACCTTTAATATTATTAATTTATATGGTATAACGTCATGTTAAATGTCTGATTGATGGAAATAATAATTCTTAATAGTTAATATAGGTACATCACAGAAAATTAAAACATCAAAAGTTACGTTTTAAAATTCTAAAATTCTCTTAAATATTCAAGTTTTTGGTGCTATCAATATAATATATTTTTGCTTAATACCGAAAAGAAATTGTTCTCGTATCGAGTTTCATAATAAATAAATATAAATACAAGAAGTCAAAAAACAAACTTACATTTTTTACGAATAAATATTGAGTTTTAATATAACATATGTAATAGTCACTACGCGTCGTCGAAACAACCTTCTGCACAGTATCAAATAGATATTATTCTATATTCCACGAGGCAGTTTTATACGTAGGTACCTACCTACCAATATAGTTTTAATCGGAATAAGTTTCTATTTTCTAGGTGAAAAAAAAAAACGAACAAGTCTCGTTTTTGTATACCTATTTTGATACCTAATGTGTCATGTGCATATTTATTATTTATATTAGATTAACATTTTAAAGTCAAAAACATCCAACTACAGCTTGTACCCAATTATATTAGATGTTCGTGAACATAGCCAACAACTTCAACGAATCGTTAATAATTGGTGGATAATAAGGAGATCGTTCGGTTTATAGAAATCCATCGTGTAGACGACCTGCCCTGCAGTGACAAAAGTTGTAATTTGTTTATCAATTCGTATGTATACATAATACGTCATATTACATAAGCACTTAGCACCCATATAGTATCTTATATAATATATATATATATTTTGTATTATTATTATACATATAATAATAAGATATATCTAGATTATTTAGGCTATCTATATATCTAGTATCTATACAGATATTCACAGAATCACAATTTTTTTTTCGACAATTTTAACATGATAGTAATTAAATAATAATAACAATAGTAGTGATACCTACACCTAATTAAGGTTGGTTAACATTAATGTGTAGTGTAGAGCTTAAGGTTAAGAATATAATTATACTTATAATTTATAATAATAATATGTTTTATAATAATTAACTAGGCAATAAGATCGTGTGCAGGGCGACTGCATCTTATATATTAACTAGCTGATCCCGTGCACTTCGTCGCCCGTAAATGGATCACTCAATACTACCTACTCAAACTTTGTTCAATTCATTATTCAATATTCGGTGTATGGTGTTCAAAATTTATCTTATCTTTCCCGTTGCCCTGAATAAAAATTCTGAATCGCAGCAGTACATTATCAGGTAGGCAATCTACCTGCGGTAGATCGCGGACCCCGTGCTGTTTGTACGGAAGTGTATGATTTAACTCTAAAGTATCAAAGTTATACCAAGTTTATTTTGATGTAATACTGTGGATTAATATAATAAATTTGGTTGCTCGTAAAAAATCGCAACTCTTAAAAAAATTATGATTGTTGAACTCCTTTTGGGTGTAATTTTCTGCGGTAAGTGCAACTCTGCCACCCTGGTAAGCATTGTTCAATAATTCGATTTGATGCAAGCTTGTACCTGATCTGCCCGAATAACCAATGGCAACCAATAAATAAATGCTAATTTCTAATGTAGACTGTAACCAATGGCAACTATAAATAAATAAAAATAAAATTTCCAATTTCTATCGTGAATCTCAATGTCCCTGTTTCAGCACCTATTTAAAATGCGAATTTTGGCAAATCCTTTCTTAGCGCACGTCTATATTATAATAGCTATCTGTATGCCAAATTTCAGCCAGATCCGTCCAATGGTTTGAGCTGTGCGTTGATAGCAGTCAATCAGCTTACTGTTTTTTATATACAGATATGGTTGCCATGGTAATATTGACACACACACACACACACCCAACACCTGTACATACATTTCATTTTTATATATATAGATGAATGAATCTGTTAACCTTAGTCACCATGGAACCTTGGTAACCATGTACCATGGACACACAGACACACTGAACTACATTCATTTTTATATATATATGAATAGCTATATTATAAATAGAAGTGCAGAGAAACACCATTTGGCCAGCTGTTGAAAAAGATGTTGAAACGAGCGTTAGCAAGGTTACGAAGACAGCCTTTTGTTATTATTTTTGAGAAAGTTTTATAAATATATAAAAAAAAAAAAACTGAGACGGCGTTTGATAAATAGGTAAACAATTTTCATTTGTCCGGTCGACTGGTATAAAATTTATCGAACTGAAGCGGATTGCTGCAAAGTTCCCGAGTGAAAAAACTATTTAATACATGAAACTTATCGAACACTTTCGATGTGAATAATAATAAAGAAGTTATGATAGGTAGCTAAAAATATTAAACCAACGTGTAGAATAATTAAAATTGTAATTATTACAATGCTGTCGTTCGACAGCATTTTCATACGGTTATAATTTTTGTAATAATATTATTATAATAATGGCGTTTTAATAACATTATATACAATTACATTTTATCGTTATTAAATGAATGAAACCACATTAAAGACTGGTTATGTTATTAAACATGAAGAATTAAATTTTTTACTACAACATTATATAATATATTGTATAGGTTAAAATTAATTAGGTACATATATCAAAATATAGTATTATATAATATTATGGCATATTACACTTTTAATAACTTTATTGGATGTAGAATGATACGCGTGGTAAAATCTTTCTGTATATATTTCTAATTCAATAATAACTGAATATTTAATTATTACTATATCACAAATTCACAATAAAAACTCTTCGTAAACTACGTGTAAAAATGGCTAAGTAAAAAAAAATATAAGATCTTTAAGCACTATAAATATGTGATATTATGAGTAAGTATATTGAATTTAATATAAATTTCCATTAAAAAGTTCGTACTTTTTCATTTATAACTTAATTTCTAAAAGTATGATTTTGATGATTTATACAAAAGCACGTTCTACACAATATTTCTGATGTTTTGAAGTTTACTAGGAGTTAATTGATGCATTAGACACTTAGTTATTATGTCTTAGTTAGTACTTATGTCTTATAACACATACACCTGTATTTTACACAGTTTAAATAGGCAACTCAGTCGTGCAATTATTTTTTTTTTACTTTTATTAAATAATATGCATGTGGACATTATTTTTTTTATGAATTTCAAGACATAATATAAATGTATTATTTAGGTACTTATATATTGTTGAAATATAATGTAATTATTTCTAGTAAAATCAAATGTCCGTATTTCTAGAAAGTAAATAAATAAATCTATGAATAAGACTCCAGAGTAGTTTTAAGTTCAACAAAAGAAAATAATACAACATATTTTACCATCATATTATTGTTCGTTATATTTTTCACTATAATATGTAAAGAAAATAATGTGAAAATAATATATTTTTAGTTTTGCATAGAAACCATTTGGGATTTCACTAACGACAACTAGACACCAGTCGTTGACCTGCACTGGACATCCTTTGTAGAGGATCTTCGACGACCAATATAAAATATCCAGAAATACAAAACAACATTTATTTACTCGAATGTAACTTTTTTTACATCATCTGTATCTTTGCTATAATAATATTATAACAGTTACATATTATTTATTTTCAAAAAATGTAATTTCTATTTTCTCTTAAAAACATCGATGTTTTGGTAATGACATTGAAGGTTGGTAAGAAAGTAAATTCGTACTTACTCAATGAAAATAATATTGGGTTGGTGCTCCGGTATACCTCATGATAAACACTCAGGGTGAACTTTTACTACAATTTAAGCAGTTGAGCGCAAGGTGCTAAAGGGGCATACATAAATAATTTTTATATTTACTCTGTATTTACGTGTAAATACTTACATGCAATTAGGGAAAAATAACCGTAAATTCAGGTTAAAAAACGAATGTGATCCTTTTTTTATACTACCGCATGACAATAAAGCCTATGACTCTTCTATATTATATACTATATAGAGACACTTATTTGACACTTACTCAGATAATTTTTTTCATCATAAAATCGATAACACTGACAATCACGGATTAATCATTTGTGTGAATTATATTACTGTTGGTATTCGTCAACAAAAACTGATTTATTCTGATGTTCTGAATTTAATGTGAAGGGTCTTTTCGTGTTTCTATAAATTAATTAAATTGAATATTATAAATTTTTTTTTTGTTTTTTAACTATCAGTAATCATAAATTATAAGATGTATAAAAAAAAAATTGTAGATACCGGAGGTCCCGAAGAGCTTTTCCTGTCATCCGGTTGGAACTGAAAGCGAAGATATAATTGGCTACAAATATCAATACTCAAATCACTCATGCAGGCCAACCATTTCCAAAATACAGTAAAATTTTCTCTGTAAACAGAAAAAATATAATAAATGAAAAATTATTCAGTAGATTTAGTTTAATCGTGTGAATTGTTGCGTAAAATGTAGCCTGTATAGTCCATAGTGTAACGTCTGCTGTCTGTTGTCTTCAATATCACCATCGGTCCACTATGTATATTAAAATAAAAAAAAATACAGATTAAAACTATTTCAAACAATCTATAATGTTTAATTTGAGCACTGAAAGAAACTTCGAAAAAATTATAATAGTTTAATATATTTTGTTTTTTTTTCGTCTCTATATTATTAGTTATTACAGCCAGACATTAAAAAAAAAATTTATTTTTATAAAATATTGAATTGTGTGTCTTGTCAGTATAGCAAGTCTGGCATCTATTGTCAGATTCAATATTATAGTACATTCTAATATAATTTTTAAAGAAACTTTACAATAGGTTGGTATTATGTCAATTAAAAATTGAAATATAGTTTTCTATCTCGTGAGTGTATATCAAGACGAACACAATTATTGTTTTATTAATAACGGCTTGGAAAATTAATACTCCGCGCTAACAATATTGTTACTACAATAACTCACGTATATATTTTATGTAATAATATAATCGAATCTTATAATGCATATAGACCCAACAATAATGTTAACAGCAATTATAAGCAAATAATATGCTAGACAGCCACTGTCGAGGTTAATAATTTAGTCTTTCAATAACATGTTTCTCTACTCTCGAGACACATTTCGATTAATAGTGTAAACTCCTACTCACGAAATCCCGCATAAATATTCTAAATTTACGAAAATAATGATTAAAATCAAAAATTACCATAAAACTGTCCGTCGTTTAAAGCGTACAGTAAGTATTCCAAGGTTTTTCTATAGAAAAATAGTGAAAAATATATTTTCGTTCGCAAAAAAGCGTCCACCAATCAGAGGTGTCCGTCTAGGGCAGGTTTCACTGTAAAGTAAATTCACATTATATTTTATAATAGTTATGCAAAAATATACATTGAAAATGTTTACTATATTATGTTCAAAAATCACATTGTGTATAGGTAAGTATATATAAGTAAACATTTATAATAACCGACAGCTTGTAGGTACATGTACGTATATACTTTTGTACGTATATACTTTACTTATGTATGTATATAATATGTATGTATGTATATATGTATGTATGTATGTATGTATGTATGTATGTATGTATATATGTATATATATGTATGTATGTATGTAAGTTGTTTGCAAGACGATCGATTTCCTTTCGTCATCGTCTCATCGACACGTGCAAACAAAGCACTGCTCGATGTTTGCTGCGAATAAATAATAACAATAATGATAATAACGCGTTCTCGGAAGCTCAAGCTGAGAGAGTTTCTCCAGTTTTCCACAAAACTTTTACAATCTAAGTTTGAGTAGCCAGCATAATATAAGATCGTATTAAATTGAATACAATTTTGCGACGTGAACGAGAAATAAATTTTCTGCAGCGTAGGTATACCTACGCGTGCCGCAATAACGCTGATTATTATACAGTGTCGGAAAGTGTGCAGAAAAAAAGAAAGAGATATACTCGAAGCGTTATTATTTACTTGACTACAATAGCATCGTACGAATCTCAATAGAGTTTTCTAAGGTTTTGAGGGATCCAGGGAAACCGACATGACTATGTCAGAATTCAACTCCGCAAGCAGTGACCGAATAAGAAACATCCGCCAACTGGTGGTTTTATCACTTCTATAATATATAGGTTGTTAATATTTAGAAACGATCGAAAAAGGCGGAGAATGAGGCCATCAGGTGAATATAGATTTATCAACCAAAATATAATATTATTATATTATTACTAATTAAGACTGCAATATCCACGTCATCGTATTTGCAATCGTTAAACACTGACGTGCAAAAACTAAAAGCGTATGTTGAGATGATTTTTTGACATCTTCTCTCATAGTCAATATTTTGTCTGTTACAGACACCAATCATTATGGCGGTTTTATCTGTGCAAACGAATCGTGTACAATCGGGTGAATTGGCTTCGATATCAGTTTTGGACGTAACAACATATTATAAGATGAACAATATAGTATGGTCTACAGGGCCGTCCCGAAAGACAAATCATGGGGGGGTGGTTTGATTCATAATTTGCCAACTCAAAAAAAAAATTTTCTCGCTTCGCTCGACAATTACCTCCTACATGCAGACTACATGCATAGTAGTCAGTAGACAAATGTTACACAATATTAAATATTTTATTATGTTCTTACTATGTTCTTTTATTATATCAACAAAAAAATATTATAATAAACTTAACACTAAATTTATATACGTCGGTTTTTAAAATTGACCATTGATGTGCTATTTTATTTATATCCAATAGGTCAACAATATCTTTTTCTACTCCAAATACAATTAAAGAGTTTAATTGAAAAAATATTTTTAATTGAAATTTAAGAAAAAGGCCCATTACCTGCACGTTTGAATGATTCTATTATGAATTAATGATTTTTCGGTCGTCGATGTCTGCGTGAATGTAACTTTAATATACAAACACCGACATTTGGCTTCCGTGAACAACTTGTACGGCATCTTTACTTTTAATACATAAGTGTTTGAGTTATGTTTATCTCAGTAGGTACGAACGATCGAATGTGAAAATTAACAGTGTCATTGTGATATTACTACTACATCTCAAAATGATTTATTTTCATTTTTCTCGAAATGTCCTAATTGAAAATCATATTATTAAAAATCACTGTGCACGAAAAAACTTCCACATAACATAAGAACCCCGAAGCTTTAAATACCTAAATTAAAAATTAAAAAAGTCGCTCTGCTGTACAGTAGGTTACAAGTGGGTCGCTGTAATAGTTGGTGTTAAATATAAATTCAATGATATAATATCATTGTATAAGAAAAACGATTCTGAGCGAAAACGGTCAGTCACTGTCAGTCTATGATATTACGAAGTATATTTGATGATATTAAGGTGAATAAAGTAATTTATGTATAACCTATTTATTTATGTGGAATCTTGTTTTAATTTTTCAATCCTTAGCTATAAAAGTTGAACATCTTATAAATTTTTAACTACAAAATTATTATTAAATTTTAAATGTGATAAATTTGAACTTTAAATGCTTATAAAACAGTCCTACAAGGTGATGACAGAAACAAAAAAAAAAACACACATCATTGTAAAATCAATACATTCATCGTTTAACTCAGAATCTAAAAATTAAATCCAACATATTAATATATGTTTACGACATCTACGGAATAATATAATCAGGAATGATGTGATTAAAACATCGAGTCCCCGGTGAAAAAATATATTATGAACAATTGTTCTATCTCAACTTTGCTTATATTCCTAATAGGCGCCAATATAATATAGGGTGTGTCTTTGCACTTAGTTAAAGTTTAGTCTGCACACCCAAATATTTTAAATTACAATGTTTGAGGAGTAATAGAATATTATTAAGGACAATTTGGAGCATAAGGCCCCTCTCATTTCATTTACACATATGCTCGTTGATATAATCTTTAAAATTATTGATAGATAAATATAATGATAAAACATTCATGTAGGTACATTTAAATGGGTAAAATCACTGTAACAAGAAAAATAAATTTAACAAATTACAGTATTTAAGCAATGGTCACTTTATCAACTTTTTTGTTAAAACTTGGTTATTATAAATCAACAAGTCATTGTTTTTATACTGAAAATATATTATGAGTAAACAACATTTACAATAAATAATTTGAAATCAGAAAATAAGTGTTCTTTCCGTTCTATTATTAAACATAAATTATTATTTTTATTTATTCTCCTTACATTGTTCAGCGATAATATGCTTACATAATTATTAAAATTGTTTTGTTTTTTACTTGGCCAATATTAACAGTTGTATCGGATGCAAAGGTCGGATTATCTGTTATCAGTTTGTAAAATGTTTGATTTATATAAGACATGAACTGATGGGGGAATTATTTGTTACACATTTTTATAAAAACGTCATGATCAAATATTTCTATGGGTTGACGCCACCTGTCAATGTCAAAATGAATTACCCAATTATCACTGCTAGGAAATATGAAATGATGGTTAAGCTCTATAAAGGACCTTTAGGACATCGTTTTATTTTTTTGTGTTTATTAAATATTTATTATTAACTATGTCACAATACTAATTGCAAGCATTATACTATTTTTTTTATTGAAGCCATAAACTAGGCCATTGAACTATGGTCATATTAGCTGTTAGAAGGGATAATGAACTGTGGTTGGTAGGGTTGGTTCGGTAAGGTTTTGTTAAGGTAAGTAAGCAAACACGTGTATGTGTGGCAAGGTTTTTATTACTACAAATTCGGGTGGTCACCCATCCGAGTGTAGCAGTTGGCGTTACTTACTTTCAGTCGCATTGCACGACTTCTAACACCCAAAGCACCACGCCGAACCACATTATACTATTAATATTATTAGTTTTAACATAAATATATTATTTTCCGGCTGGGGACAGATATTTTTATTTTCGGTTTTGCGTAACGCTTTGTTTATCTCCATAGAAACGAATAAAATGTAAAAAAAAAATTGCCTAATTCCCACTAGGTATATCTACAAATTATTAATTGTTACTTATTAAAACATATTTACGATTGATACATTTTCTTCGAAATGAAAAATACAGAGTAGCTTCCCACGTTTATGTCACTCGGTGAATTTTAGTCAAGTATCCGATTAAATTTTTTTTTTTTTTGTAAAGTTTTGTCTAGAGATGTGAGATCGGCAAAATGCAACGGGTAGTGTAAATTGATATTGATGTAAATTTTACTAAGGTTTTTTACCGTTGTTAAAATTGAATGTCCCTTAGTTTTAAATCGTTTCTATTATTTAGATAAGTACTATCTGTGTAGTATATACGGCTATATAATATGCACTATACAGACATATTGTATTTTAGTCAATTTACACATTTTGAAAAGGTAAAAACTGTATCAATTACTATCTTGATCACTGATCACAAATCAATATTATCGTTACTTATTTCAGCGGTTTGAATTTTAATTATACAATATATATACCTATTACCAACTCATTTATGTTTATATTTTATTTTTTCTTATTCTCTTATTTAAAACTATGATTGTTTTGTTCATTTTAGTAATTTTAGTAATCACTGTGTCACTAATTATGTAAATTATCACAGTAAATTCATGAAGAATATAAGTGTGTATAAACTGACAAATGTACCTACCTACTTATCGTAAATGTATAGGTACTTTGAAGACGCTTTCGTTTTAATATTTTATGATTTAATGTATAAGATAAGTGAAACCAAAAGTTATAAAAACCAAGTGTTATATTAAACAAATATTTAGGTAGGAAGTATACAAGTGGAATAAAAAATAATCAAAATATGTAGGTATAGGTGGGTCCTTGCAGCATATTTAATAACAGTTTTGGAGAAGGTAACAATTTAACACGTACTTCGGTGATATGAAAATTGAAAATAATTTACCGAATAAGGTATGTTCTATCGGTAAATTAATCGAACATTTTTTATCCATGAAATACAACATCTCTATATCACATGTCATTGTATATGAAAACAATTCTGGACATGACGGAGTTGTATACTGACTAGCCTGGTGAGGGAACGGGCGATAACAGACTAGTATACCTTCTTATGTAATATGTACCTATAATAGTACTATCCATTTTTTTTTTTTAATATGTATGATATAATCCGACAGTAATTATTGCGGTTCCGACCCCAGCGATGTACATTATAATAATCATCAAACTACAGCAAAGGTGAACGCACTTATGACACATTTGTGGGTAATGTAAATACATGTGTTTAATAATATAATATTATCATTATTATCGCCTATTGATATTAGCTATTTTAATGACTTATTTCCATTAGACGTTGTGGTTATTATCATGTTATATATCGGTTGTTAACAATGACTGTCTGTGTTATATCATATATTTTGTATTCAACTTTTTCAGATTATATTTAAGACCACTATTAATCCGGTTAGTGGCCAGTCACCATTTTCTTGTTCAATCGTATAACATATTGTATAGAATTAATATTCACCGTCAAAAATGTACATTCATAGTTGTAGTTTTTCTCAAGAGTATAAAGGGATTAAACATTTAAAAACACCAAACAATGTATACTTATTAACTAATAGGTAGGTGCAACTAAACATTGACAAAAAAAATGTTCAAGCTTCGCTTGCATTTTTATATCATGCTTTAATATGATATCAAATTACAAACTAAAAACTATTAAGATGATAATTTTTATCATTTATTGTCATATTATAATTCCCTATTACGACAAAACTTATACTAGATATATTACTGCGAGTTACCAACTTATATAGATATCAATAAATTCATATTTGTTTTATCTTATCGACAGCTAATTTTACTCTTGGCGAAGAGTGATAAGTAACACGGTAAAAAGAGATTGTTGCCAATTACTAAATTATCATTTATGTATCATAATAGTTTATTTCATGGGCATGAATAAATAAAATATTAACATTTTTTCTCAGTTTTTTAAATTACTTTTAAAAAGTACCAATATACTTGAAGTATACGAGCTTACATCTAATATTTTTACAAGGTATAAGCTAATTTAGTAAATAGTAAATGGTTAAAGGCCATTATAAGTCTGAGTATATCAACCAAAACACCCCTGTTTATAATGATGGGGTAGCTAAATAAAATTAGCACCTACGCCCAAACATTCTGAATATTACATTAGGAATAGCTCTCTCTCTCTCTTTCTTGGGTTTTCGTTTAATATATTATAGAAAAATTATAATGTTTCTAATAATCTAACTTCTAAGCATTAATAAAGTTTTGATGAGCGGAGTGGAGTGGTACGGGGTTACCCCGCGAAATGTTTGTCCACTACTCCGCTCATCGAAATTTTAAATACTATAACTCATAAACTAATCAACCTAAATTCGATTTTTATGTTTAAAAATACTTAGACAAATATTCTGCTTTGGAATATGAAATTAAAACTCTGTTATCATTCAAAAAAGTAAAAAAATTATAAGGATAAAAATATAATTTTTTAATAAAAATGTTGTTTTGCAAACAACTTGAAACTATGTAAAATAATATTTTTAAGAACATTTACACTTCTTGAAGTAATGAATGTTCAATGATAAAAGAATCACCCTGTATATACTTTATACAGAGTGATGTTTTAAGCGCGCTAACCCCCTTTTATGCTTACATTTAGCGTCTATTAAATTCTGTTTAACTCAAAAAAATTGTAACAGTATGTACAACATTTACAAATATTCAAACATAATTGGGTGTTACTCATGAACACGGCGTGAGAATAAATATATTATTGAACACCTATAATACTCTAAAGTCTCACTCTATTTTAAAACAATTTTCGGATTTGTGAATTTTGTTCACACGTGCCGGATGCCGTTGCGGTTTGAGATATTATTATACGATGCATATTATATAATAGTTATGTTTTTTATGTGTTTTTCTCCCTATAGTTGCTGTGGTTCTTATCTGCAAAATATATTCTCACGGATTTTATTGATAAATAAATATACTATAATATGTCCAAACACCACAATATCGTGATTTTGTATAATGTTATATGCTTTAGAGATTTATTTTAGTATAATGCAAGGCCTGGCAAGTTAATGATTTTTTTAACTCAGTTAAGTTAAGTTGATATGCATCAACAGCAAAAAGTGAAAAGTTAATTTAACTATACATAGATTAACTCAGTTAAGTTAAAAGTTAATATACACTTTTTGTTAACTTTTTTTTAACTTCAAAAAAATTTAATTTGCTTATACAAGGCTAGCGTACTTATTTTTGTCCAACCCAAAACTAAATTATAGACCTTATAGTGTTTATACTTTATACAGTATTTCAGTATAATTTAGATTCCAATGATATAAATTTTTAGTTTTAAAACTTCAAGGTAAATATTTTTTGTCATAAAAATTGAAAACAAAATAGACTGAAATAGTGAAATATAGTAAAATTAAAAACAAAATAAATTAACTTAACTTACTTCTTAAAATGAAAAATTAACTCGTTAATTTCACGTTAATTAAAAAAAAAAATTAGTAAGTCAACAGTTAAGTTAATGAAAAGCCAAAAGTAACTAGTTAAGTTAAAAAGTTAAAATAAAATTAACTTGTTGACTTAACTTTAACTTTTTAGCTCGTTAATGCCCAGCCTTGGTATAATGTGTTTGATACTAAAATGCAGATTCCGTTACATCATTAATGACTATAGGGAAATCGTTTTATCCTTATTTGGGGAATCGATGAAATTATGAACGATAGTGTACGGTGTAACAGTGGTAATGGAATACCACCCTATAGAGGTGTCACTGGTGTCAGCGAGCTAATTTTTTTCTCTCTCCGACCCATGGGTAACGTACAAAATTTGCGTTCAGTAGAACCAATTTTGTCTTTTTAGTTTTAGCATTAACGCGAATTGACCTATTTTTGAACATAAAGTTTAGAACATTAACTCATGTCCGTACGTTGGATTTTTACGATATTACAATATTAAAAAAACTTTGTCAATTGTGTACCGCGGTCTGCTGTACAGTGGTTGTCGTGTATATAATATGTACCTAATTGTAATGGATGTGTTATATTTGAATTCAATTATAAACCATTGCATACGAAAAACGATTCTGAGCGGAGACGTTGTGTCATATTGGCATTCTTGTAAAATTAATCAATGGGAATTTTCGATTTTGACCTCCCGAATGCACCAACTAGATTCCCTTTTCTATCAGAAAAGATGTTGATGTCGAAAATCTGAGCATTTTTATCGCCCCAAATGGTGATATTAGAAAAAAAATAAACACACCATTGTATCAATAACAACAGTACAATAGACTCATCGCTACTGTCAGAATCGAACATTTTCACATATCCCTACTTAAAATTGACCATATTTTGCTCTGATCTCAAAGCTATAATATGTGACAACACAAGATCGGTTCTACCGAACGCAACCTTGCCATGACGCTCGTGGGTTCTTAAGACCAATCGAAAATATATTGTTGACGGGGTACTAAATGACCGTCTTCGGTATGTGGTGTGTGTGTGTTTGACGGGTAACGTATGCGATAAGTATATTATGAGAAAATTTTTATACGACCCGTTCGACGGATTTAACGCCACGCTATAACATCAGATCTACCGATGGCTACTTTGTTTAGACACTCGTCAAACTCGCAATCGCGTATTACGTCTTGTCCGTGTATAATACTATGTTATCTACTTATAGTATTAATACTAAAATACTTCAAGCTGAGACGCTGAGTTAACACCACCACCGTCGAATGTATATGTAATCAACGTCAGTCAAAATCGCTCTCGGCTAGTGCGGGCCGTCGACCGCGTGACGGAGAGAATATAATATTAATTATATAATAATATTTAATACATATAGTTAAGTGTAATACCATGTTAATACACATAAATAAATAATACCTGTACACCTGTGTATATCATATTTTAGATGCAGGACGTCGGCGGACGCTGGAATAGAGTTTCCGAAATATTATATCGTCTCGCAGATTTTATATGTATATATTATATTTATGTTTAGAATTTAAAACTATCAGAACGCAATTACAGCTTCTAGACTATTGTAACTATTTACTATTAGAAGAGTGCCGATTTGAAATTTGGCTATTTTTAATTATTCGACTTTTTGGTTGTATATATTGTGGTTGGTTTTGGAGAAACCGCAGAGAATCTCAGATTGTAGCCATCGTTATTCTTATAGTTTGCCCATTTGGACACGACGTTTAACCTTTTACATCTTGCATTTTATCCGTTCACGGAGTGGAATGATAACAATTATTCGAAAAGTTATTTAAGTTGTTATCATGTTTCACAGTGATTTTAACACTATAGACAGTTATTATAATTGCTAATTACTTATTAGTGTACTTACTGTAGAATTGTTTGGAGTTAGTTCACCGCATGTCTTCTATACAGTTTCAAGATCCTGTGCTATTTTGACTTTTAGGACGGCACTGAATAATTGAACATGCACGTTTAATTGACATCTGGCCCCCTCGATAATTATATATGCAGTTATTTTCTCAAAATATAATAATAGTTAAGAATAAATGTATATTTTCACATTCAATATATTGATACTCGTTTTTAACTTGTTTATTTACGTTTCATGACAGGTGTATGATACAGATTGTCTATTTATTTGTATTAATTCTTATAACTATTTCAAATCTGAACACCACAGCTCAATTGGGCGAAATGTAGTTTTGCGTTTCTTAAAAGTTATAACTATTTTTGAAAACTCCGAGATAACCAATTTATACAGAGATAATATTTTAATTTTCATTAATTATTGAAACAGTTTGGTAAGTTTTGAAGGTCAGGCACAAGTAGGATAGAGGAGAATATATTATACATTTATACTAGACGGCACTAAATGGTTTGGTAAATGTGGGAGAACAGATACGGCGAGGCAGTGTAATGACCCATTATACCAATGAGTCAGTAATGACCAACAAAAAACTATTATAAGCTTTAGCATTAGCTAATACCACCGATTTCACCAAAAAGACATTCGGTATTGAGATTAAACAATTTGGTTAGTTGTATTTTTATCCAATGTCTGCAAATGTACTCACAAATTATATTTTTAAAATTGTAAATATAAAAAAAAAAAAAATGTTTTCAAGAATCACTCATAAAGAAATTATTTTTTTTAGGTACCAATTTGTTTGTAAAATTAGTAATTCAACACTTTATTTTTATTAAGAAATATTCATCTATGCTTGTTCACATGGTAGAATTAATTAAATTATTATTTTTATAGTTCCTCATTTATCCTTAACACACACAAACAATCACATATTAACATATATTAATATAATATAATTACCTATCAAAGTAATAACAAATTGTAATAGTGGTATCTATTGATGCTATAACATAATATAATGTAATATCAAATAATATGAGGTTCATAGCCATGATAAATAGTCGATCACATGTAAGTAACAAACTAATATATTAATATCCAATATTGATATCGATGTGAAAAGACACCCGTCAACCGGAAAAACAATCCACAAATAAGTCTAAATACATATTCGATAACCTTCGATGACAATTCTACAGCGGCAACTTACAGAATTATATTGCTAAAGCATAATATTTTCATATTTGAGCCCCTAAAACCAACAATACTTGTTATGAATCACGACGACAAGATGGTATGATTTTAATTATAAAAATATTATTGCTAATCGATAATATCTTACCATAATTACATCTTAAATGTTGTCAATTACTTCTAGAATGCTGGGAATATTACAGGAATATATATACATCCGTGTATCATCTGTATTTGTGCTCTGTCCTGATGAATAATTTTTTGTGTTTTTTTTTAATGTTTATAACTGTGACTAAAGATGATATAAATACCTACATTATTTTGAACAATTGTTTTCTATAAAACACATAATGACATGCTAACTAGCATAATTAAATATTATTATATTTCTGGCTCGAACCGACAACAATAATGTCAATTAGAGAACGTATATTAATTATCGAATGTCTTATGATTGTAGAAAAATATATTTTAATAATTACGCGGTTATAGTATTTACGAAAGTCTCGTACAAGTTTATATAATTTTGCAAACTATAAAGTTTTCTAATTTGAATTGAGCGGTGTGTGGTGGGTGGATGGAAATCAAACAACACCATGACGCATCTCAGAACGGGGTTTGGTGGCTTTTCTGCAAAAGTTTTTCGAAGCATCTCGTTTATTTTTAATTAAAATTAATTTTACCGAAATAAAATTAAACTTCGTCGTACAAATAAAATGTGAACTGTAAAAAATAAACGTATTCTCAAAATAATACACAGCCCTTTAATGCTTCAAAATTATAATAATAAATCAAATTCAAGCCGATGATAATATTATTAGGTAGGTATATTGTGCGCTTACAATATTGATTAAGGCTCAAACCATCATATATTGTTTTTTTTTTTGTTCATACACACATGCGTAGAACAAATCATATACTCATACTATCGTATTAGAGGTGTTCGGGTTGTTTTCTACGCCGAGGAATTAAATTATATAAAGCCTCCCTCTGGCTGGCACACACGTCATATTGTATAGGTACATTGGAAATGTTCTACGACCTGTGAAATATATAAACAATATAATATATATATTTATACATCCGTGTATTTATTTACATCGTCCGAACACTGCACGTGAACACGTCCTCCTGTGTGTGCATAATAAATCTGTTGAAAGTTTGCACGGGGATTTGTCGGATACAATGTACTGCAATATTCACACGTATGATTATACCCGGACGTCGGGTCGACTTAGTCGTATAGTCGTCAACGGCGAGTACAACAGAGGCTTAAAGTATCTCAATTTTCGAGGTATAGTTAGTATATAATAATATAATACAGTATGTACCTACTTGCCATAGTTATAATAGCCGGCCTATACAATAATGTATATGCGACACGTCTAAATACCGCTGCGGACAGTTCTCTCTCTCTTACAACTGCCGAATAAAGCTATAAATTCGCATATTCTTTAGATATATAGCAATGGACATGCGGTACGGATTACTCTGTTTTGTGCCTTCTGCCGGGTTTTCACCGTCCTCTAAGTCGGCCACCACCACACACTTCACAGTACAAATATATATTGCATGTAAAATATTTGTTAGCTGACCCACTGGAAAAACCACTGACCGTAACTTTTACAACTTAACGCGAATTGTCAACGGACGTTTTCGGTAAACATACAGTTCATATATTATCATTACGGCCTTACCTATCCTGTGTTTTTTGACACTATGTTAACCTTCATGAAAATGTGCTCTTCTTAGTCTTTTTAGATTTTCTTGAATTGTGTAACTGCTACTTGTTGCGTTGGGTCAATAGCCGAAAGTTTAATGATTGGTTCTAAATTAAGAATACCTATAAAACTCATATCATAAAATATAATATATTATACATTCATCGAATTGATGATCATTGATCATCCAACGCATTGCGTTACGAAATTCAAAGTTTTTAGTTTTCAACCTACCTATTACCATCTTTTAAATCTGGGTTAAGAAAAAATGTATTTTATTTTTAGTATGATTAGTATACCTACGTCATAATCGAGTTTCTTTCTGCATTTGAAAAATGTTTATGTTCCAAGAAATACAATCAAAGTTAAAGTTTCAAAACATAGTGACGAGGGTGGGCAAGTATGAATATGAAATATAATTATTATTAAGTATTTGGTAAAAAAAAAAAACTATTATTTAAAAATTTGTTTACTCACGGATTAATTAATTTACGGGCACGCGTAATTATAATTACCAGGAGGTAGTTAGTATATTTTAAGATTCTTACAAAATATCTGTAACCAGAAAAATTGTACCTGTGTTATTCAAAGTATCTGCAGATAAAAATGTAATTAAAAAAATTTTGATAAATATTGAACGAAAAACTGTTTATTACTCGGGTACTTATAACTAAAATAAAAAAAATAAACAATTCAATTACGAATTAAGTAATTTGGTAATATTTTAAAAACCGTTCAACATGCAATGATCGATTAATCTAACAATAAATCTAATAGGTATATAATATACCTAGGTACAACCAAACACAATATATGCGGAAAAGTACTTTTTTTAATGGTCGCTTATATAAGTTGTAGCGTATAGCCAATAAATATTAAAGATATTTACGAATTCCTAAAAATTAACAAAAAAAATAAAAAAAAATACGTTGTACATATTATTTTTCCTGTTGTTTTAATATTTTAGTAACACAGTCTGGCAATAAATCGCGAAAGTCAAAATTCAAAACACAAAACATGCATCATACGTCTAACACATTTTTACGAAGTAATTTCATGATGATTAATATCCATATTATATAGGTAGGTATATTATCATATTGGTTTCAGAGTTCTCTTCAATGTACCTATTATAGTATTGTGTACCGTTGCACTGAAAACGGAATCACGTGGTCACCACAGTAGACATAATAATATATTATAACGGTATTATACTGACAATGTCTGTGCTTCGATGTGATAATGACAGTGGAGCCCCAAGGTCGTAACGGTAGACTGCCGCCGCCGTCGCTATATTCGGCGGGGCGACGACCACGAAAACGTATCCGCCAAAAACCAAACGAATGTGCGGTTGACCTTCAAATAATACTGAA
Source organism: Macrosiphum euphorbiae (assembly GCA_949089665.1). Lineage (NCBI taxonomy): Eukaryota > Metazoa > Arthropoda > Insecta > Hemiptera > Aphididae > Macrosiphum > Macrosiphum euphorbiae. The sequence goes on along the minus strand of CARXXK010000001.1, from coordinate 45,241,277 downwards.
AAGGGGCGAAAATTGGGCTCGCAAAAATCCGCGCAAAATTCGCAATTATCAGTATAGCGATTTGCGAATTTTAAAAACCGGTTTGGAATTGAGTTTCCCAGTATTATAATATCTCGGGGCAGATCAGATCACAGAGTAGTGGGGGGGCTGTACACGGAAAATATAGCCTCTCCCCTCCAAAAACGTAAAAATTGCTTGCTGGTCATTACCTGTATATATATTATATACATTATAATTTGCAACTCTAATAAGAAACCACTGTGCAATTTTACTATAGTAATTCATTTTCTAAATATTTGTATCCACTTGAATTTATTTGAAAACAAATTTTAGCCACCCTTTCTGACCCCATTTACCAACCCCTAATAGGTGCAGTCCATATCTAACTTATTGAGGGTAACGTCGCAATAGGAGACAATTTTACCCGTTTCCGCCAAAGATGGGTGGGTAATGTGGTACCATGCAAATTCTATAGATTATCGCTTAGTCTTTTTATTGAAAGTTTAAAACGATCTTAAACGATTCTAAACTTAAAAGAGAAAAAACGTAACTTAAATATTTGATATTGTATATAGTTTATAATTCGTATGTAATTTGATACGACAAAATGTTGAAAACAACATTGTATAATGTTTACCTATAAACAATATTGTATAATGTTAACTGTGTAAACAATGTGAAAAACATTTCTTTTTCTGAAAAATTCGATTGATCGAGATGAAAGTTTTCATCTTGAAAAATTCACAGAGTGTACATAAAGTAAAAGTTCTTATTTTGATTGTTTTGTGGAAATCCCCAAGCCTCATAAACTAATGGCCCAATTATTAACAGTTTATTGTTATTTTATGAATTAATTTTTTAGTCCTATCAGAATGTTTTGTTCAATATAAATATTATGTTGACTAGAATAAACAAGTTGTTGAACCATTTGTTGGTCAATCAATACAGCAGACACGCCATCTGGTGTAGACACTTTTCAACTGAGAGTTAAAAGTAATCGACTTATATCCACTCCAATTAATTACCATGAGTTGAAAATTGCACTAATTTACAAAACGTACCAAGAGAATAATATTTAGGCGTATCCAGTATACGTTTTATGATTGTATTTATCATCTTTTGGTATAGATGTACAATGTACAAGGTACATGATATATAAAATAAATTCATTAGAAAAAAATACAATCAGACAAAATAAATGAAAAATAATAATTATTACTAATCACTTAACCCGAACAAGTAATTGTGTTCTACCTAACTTATATAGCCATATAGATATATAGGTATTGGTGTACTTTTCATGTCACAAAACGAAATCACATTTGTTGTGCTTTTCCTTACTGTAAATATGTGTTTACCGTAAGTTAATGCACCTTTCCGTATGGTCTCATAGACCCTAAGGTTCCAATGTGTTATTAATTAAATTTTTTCTTTATTTACTCGACTGTTTGTTCTCTTTATGCGCATCTCATTATTAATATAAACCCTTTTTATTTAGTTTGTCGGTTCGTTGTTATTTGATGTAGTCGAGCAGTATAATTAAATTAAAATATTTTCATTTAGAATTTTTTTTTTTTTTATCTTGTATTTAAATATTACGTTGACGTCACTTCTTATAGTTATAAGCACATCATTTAAGACTTAAATATTTGTTTATTACGGATTATTATTTTTATTTTTTAAATATTTTTACAAGCTCGGAGTTGTCAATTTATTAATTTATCAAGATATACAACCAACACGACATTCGTGATTCGTATCAACTATATAATGATATCAAATTGTAAATTAAATCTTTGTCACAAACATAAATTCTCGATAGTTTAAAATATTAAACAACTTATTAATGCACACGCTGTCACTCACCACACAAGTCCTCACACTCAGACAGTCATACAAATTTCTGTCCAATAAATTTCCGAAAAATAAAACGACAAGTGGTCAGCGTAAAAGTAAAAACCTTATTATTCTCATGTAGGCCGTCAGCGTTAATTTACCATATATATATGCGTGTTTGAGTGATTTGGATGTGAATCTATGAAAACCAAACTAAATACCATAAACAGTTTATAACGTGAATATTATATTATAAATATCAGCCAATCATAAACCCTCGTCGATACTTCTGATGGTCTTGCGTATTATTTCCTTTTGAACTTCGCGATAATCCTCTTTTTTAGGTTCGACGAATCGGAGATAAATTTCACGCGACCATTCGGACGAATGAAAATAATTAATTTTTTTATCACAGCCGTTTCACTGATTTTTTTAAATAAATGAAAAATATTGTATATACATATATATGTATAGTATATGTATAATATATTATTATTTGTTTTCGCATACATAAAGTTCTATTGAAATGTATAACAATGAGAATTCTTTCACGTAGACCCGCAAACGGTCCCTTTTCGATGGACTTTATTATTTTTCTCTCGCTGGGGGTTACAATATAAAGGAAATGGAAAAAAATAAAGACGAAGAAGGAGAAGAAGAAGAAGAAGTAAAACTCTTCCACGCCTGTTTATAAAAAACGCATATAATACGAATCGCGTTGCGCCGACGTCAGTTTGTCTGTCCGGGCGGCGTTAGTGACGAGATGAATATTATATAATGTTATAATATTTATATCATATTATTATGTCTGAAGGAAATCGGACGATATCTGTCCATATCGGAAGTACCCGCAGGTCACCGGATATTGTACTCCTTTCACCTTTTGCGGCTCGGCCGACAACAAAGGCCCGACCATGTCTATACATTATGCGATACGATCGAGCGAACAATATCGTTATCGTCCAGACGTCTGCGTCGTTATACGGTCCGTAATGAAATGAAATGAACAATACGCCGTCCGTTGATAAATTAATAATGAACATAATCATATAATAAAATTGTTTCATGTGGGCGGGTACGAGTTGATGCTACAATAATTTTGATATTTGTAGGTATGCGTCTTTATATAGCGTGCAATAAGTGTTATTTTATCCAATATACCTACACGATGCGCGTTCGGTGATGCACAATACTAACATTCGCAAGACTTAACATTTTTAACGACTGATTACGATTACTTATAAATTTTAAGTACCTATATTATTATTGTGTTATAACGTAAATAATTATTTCCATTTCAAGTTTAAACGTCTTAAAAGGCGTCAAAAAAAAAAAATTATATATAATTTATAAATTATAGTAGATATTATATAGTCTCTATTTAAACTTAAATTCAATATCAATTTTACCAAAGTCGAAATTATTATTTTTATTTATTATTATCGTTTTTTTTTTTTATGAATATCAGGAGCAAATACTGTAACAACTAAATAGTTTACTAATTATATTCTTTTTAGGGACACATACTAGTTGCGGACGAATTATTCAGGTTAGGAATTATAATATAACAGTTGCGGACACGAGCTTCGTTGTCATAATACTAATTGCGTACAGAGCTTTTTTTAATAAAAACTACGTTAGTTGTGGACACAAATATTTCCCTTCACCACTTTTTCAGAACTTATGACAATAGCTAAAAAAAAAATTGGTAGGTGGGGTTAAAAATATTTGTGTCTTGCAAAAGAGCAATCGTTATTTTTAAAATGTTGTTGAATTATAGATTGTTTTAATTTTGTGGAAAAAATTGTTTATAAAATATTTATAGATTATCGTCATTATTAATTATCGTCATAGTTTTTAAAACAGCCTGTATATATGATATTCTACTGATAATATTGTAACATTATCCGCAATTAGTATCTTATATTTTGTGTCTGCAATTCGTATGTTACCTTTTAAGATTTCGTCCGCAACTCACATGGTTTTTGTCACTTTGTCCGCAATTCGGAAACACCGCTTTTTAGGGCTACAACTCATTTGCGCACATTTATCTTTTTTACAACTCATTTGCTCACAAAAACATAACTCATTTGAAACTCAATTTACGAACAATAGAAACCTTTTTTCCAAGAATTTTATCCACGTATAGGGTGAACATAATCTCCGCGTACCACCATATTTTCGATTTGGTCAATACTGATAGTGGACAATTATTTTACTCAAACAACATTTTCCTTCACCCTTTAAAACGCTTAGGACTTTCTGTCTCATCATATTCTGATGTTATAGACTGGCGGGTTTAAAAATGTTGTTTTAGCTATTACACATTATTCAAAATTTTGTCAAATTACAATAAATTAGGTACAATCATTTTTACAAGTCATTAAAATTTTGTCAAATTACCATAAATTGGGTACAATCATTTTTACAAGTCATTAAAATTTACAAATTACAATAAATTAGGTACAATCATTATTAATTTTTACAAAAATCATTAAAATTTACAATCTACATAAATTACAGTTAATACATAATATTTAATATTTATTGGTACGCGTTTGCATCAAATAGGTTATAAGATCAATTATTTTAGATTTGTAATCTGAATATATTTTTTTCAAAAAATTTTGTTTTTTTAATATTTCTGTCCTACGTGTTTTCCTTATTTTTTTTTAATGAGTTTATTTTTAAATAGGTGTCGACTTAAATTTCCATGAGTATTTGTATGATTTGGTGAATATGAGGGTGGGGGGTATAAAATTGGCTATTAAAGTGCATATGAAAGTTTTCAGCTCCGTTTGTTGTTCTAGGGCTATCGTCTGGTGCACTAGCCCATAATTCTGGCCCAAAATCAGCATCAAAATCAATATAATTTTTTTAAATATAGTCCGGAAAATCCATACTTATATTACTAGGAGCTATTGAGATTAGCTCCGCAAATGCGTCTGGAACTTCATCAGAGTTTAGATAAGGTAAACCAAAAAATATTTAAGCCACCTTCCGATTTCCGAATCATTTTTTGAGTATTCTTTTAGTAATGTTTTATTTTTTTTCAAACTCCTGAACCAACTTTGTCCTAAATGGAATGTACAACATATTATTTTACACTGTGGAAAACTCTGAAGAACTGCAATATGTGCAGCTTTTTCGAAATCTGCATGAAATATTTTTACATTTAAGTTTTTTTCTATTAATTGCATTGACAAGTTCATTGTGATGGTTTTCCACATGGACACATATGTTGATACTTGTTTATTTTTCAAAAAACAATATACTAGCGAGTATTAATGCCATTTTTGATAGATAAGAACTGATGTGAAATCACGTTATGCTTTAAGACTATATAAGGCTATATTGAAGATACTTCAATAACGGGTGATCATTGATATCAATAATATTGAACGTGTAACGTTTTGGACAGCTTAAGACACCCTGTACACCCAAAACTGTACCTAAAAGCTGGTTTTCATTGTTTACTATTTTGTGCGCAAATGAGTTGTCGTAAATTTAAAAAATATATTAATATGTGCGCAAATGAGTCTCCACCCTTTTTAGTCTATCACAAGAACCTTGAAAAACATCTGTTTTTTTCTTACACGCAATTCAAATACTAGATACATGTGTGTATAATACCTATAAAAAAAAATAATTAAACACATAATTGAAGTTGTACATACTCTCGCAAAATGAATTCCTTATCACTGCACCACACGGTTAACGCATATAATTTCGCATCGCCGATGACCTAATTTTGTCATCTATATTATTATTGTTTTACGGCAACTTAAACCTGCACTCTATAATAGACTCGAACGCGAATTTAAGATTTTAAATAAATAAATAAAAGATACGCATCGAAATATAATACTGGAAAACGAGTGAAACGCATACGTTGATCGTATAATGGAAATCTGAGCGTGAAAAACGACCAACAAGGTACGAATTTAGGAAAAGGGTCGTTGTTTAACGACGACGGATGTACCGCCGAGTAGTTTTGAGTTCTGTCGCTCTTCGGGGGCGTCCTGCAGAGTGGTTCTTTTTTCACCCGTGGGCATTGGTACGTGTTTTGGTTTTGAAAATTGCGTTTCTGTGCAAAGTGTCCAGCGCAGTGCCACAAACAATTACAAATGATATGACCGTGGGCATGTCCAGAATTCTTCTCCAGGAGGCGGGTGGAGGGGGGTGTAAACCGCTCAAAAATGTACATTCGCATGACAACGACAAACCGTAAAACAAAAACAAATAACAGCCAAATTGGACAGCGTTACAATACTAATATTGGGTCGAGTGTAGTTTGTGGCGTCAACTGTGTAAAATCGATTCAAAATAAATACTTCAAATTCTCAAAATGCAAACAAATATTGCTTTCTCCGTAAATACACGTAGGTACCTACCTATCATAGTGAGTGTGTGACGTCGTGTTGTGTACGTGGTGTAACAATTTCTTAAACTTTATAACTCACAAATCCAACCAAAACACAATAACTAAAATATTATTATAATAATAATGCTGCACATAATTATAGTGTAAACGATTGCGAATTGCAATCCATTGAAAAAAATTAGATAAGTATACTTATTTTAGTGGACTAGTTCAATATTGATCAGAGGGATATGTACCAATAATAATATAGCCATTGTATATATGCGATGAAGTAATTATCATCCGAGACATCCATTAATTTCGTGATTAATTTTAGTTCAATGTTCACTATTACTGCAATAATAATGATTTCCATCTGAATGCTTCCACACTATAATAATGCCTTGAACTTCATAATGATATGTACTGTAGTTAAATGCTGTAGGACTGTTGTAGCGACATGTGCCTTTCACTATAATTTATAGTCAAAACTGTCGTAGGTTCAGTGGTTTGGGATTCAGAAATTCTAATTCATTACATATTGTCCATTATTTTTTACAGTCCTGAAACTATGGCTGGTGGTATTTCAAATTTTGATACCGGTATTTGTTTATTACCGGTATCGACGGTATTACCGAGAATACCGTACCTACATCGGTAATAAATACCACACCTCGGCAAATACGCAGGAACTCGGTGAGTTTATTAGTGCTTCCGAGTTTCCAGTCTAAGATAGGACAATTATATTATGTCATTATGATTATATAAAAATTATAAATAATAAATATAGGTATATGGTAAAAAAAAATGTAGAAAGGTATTTTCGGTAAGAACGGTAATTACTGATTCGTGGTTTACCGGTATTCTAAAATACCGAAAATGCTAAATACCGGTATACCGAAAAAACCTCCATCCCTACTTGAAACTTAACTAAAGACTTTAGTTTTTTACTTTATATAAATCGAGGATAGTGCTATCCTTGATATTCCGCACACTGCTCAGAACGCGGTGAGGGTTCCCGAGGCTTACATTATGTATACATTATATTCCGAGTTATTTTGGGGGACTTATGAATTGATTTCCATCACACATATAGTTGATCTCCGAACTTCAGTCTATTAGCGTTATCCAGGAGACACCACTGGGAGGTTGGCTGAGAATCTCAAACATTTTTTTTTCGTTATTAAATTTGGTTAATCTTCATATTTTAATTCATTATATGGTTATACTTCTTTGATTTGGTTACTAAACGTCGTCAATCATCGACACAGTTGGCTTTTTTCATGTACCAGGAAACTATTGAGGAGAAGGTAAACATTTGAAAGTTTGAAACATATCGCTTTCAAAAAACCTTTTACCTGCCAATGAGGTTTTCGTTTTACTTTATAGACATCATTTCCTTCATAAAAACGTATTTTTCCTCATTGTGCGCTGATAGGTATATTCCACTAAAAGGGAATAAACTCTTAACTACCGATTAATGGACGTACACGAATTGTCTCCCATCTGACCTTCGAATTGCCTCCAGTGGGCCAGGTTTGTTTATTTAAAAAGGTTACTCGAATTGCTTCCAAATTTCAAAAATATCATTCTCTTGAATCGCCTACTATTTTAGGCAGTGACCCTCTTGTACTGAAATCGCCTCAGGGAGCTAAAATTAATCAATTTCTGGTTCAAATCACGAACATTATAATTTTTATTTTTAAATGAAACACAAATATTTATTTTATTTATTTTTTATTTAAATTAATATCGAAAGATTACTGGGCCTCACTGAGGAAAACTCGTGTGGAGGCCCATGGGTTATCTTAGATTACAAATAATTCCTATTGTTTTAAGGTACATGTTACATTGTTAAAATACAAATAAGGAGTTTTTCATAAATAAATCACATAAATAATTCCAGTAACTAAAATAAGTGGTAAATTAGAATGTTACATACAATTTTAAGTTTTACACACATATTCATATCGTAACCAGTGGTTAATTTTTTTTTCGAATATGGGTAGCGATAAAATAACCATATCATTGGGCATCAAGTTAAGTATCTGTTTTCCCAAAAAATAGTAAACTTTTCGGCAACTAGTTTTACTAGCAAATATGATGACATAACCGACAGTAAATATAGAAGGATCTGGGTCCAACATTACATTATAGTAAATATCAATAAATTAAATAAATTGAGTAGGTACTTAATAAGTTAATGTCGATTGATTTAATTTCAATTAAGGTTAATCAATAAACAAAAGAATTTAGATGAAAATATCATTATGTTTTAGTGTCAATAATTTAAGTTAGTTTATACATTGTATCTTAATGTTTTCGAGGTTTAAATTTATTTGACAATCTCTTTTTGAATATTTAAACTTTTGTTGCACAAACTAAACTGCAGGGCACAGGTAAGTACTAACCCACAGATTTTGAATTTTAGTTTGGGAAATAAAAAAACAATAACGTTTTACGGTTGTTTCACAAAGGAAACCTATAATGACATAACTTACTGTACTATTTTATATAAAAATAAAAGGTGTAAGGTTTAAGTTAAAAAAAATACTGTTTATCTAGTTGTGAAGTTATATTACATTCAAATTATTATTTTTTTTTTTTATTAATTAACCCGGGGCATCAGAGGCCTTTGGGTGGTTTTTAACTGTGGGGGAGGGTACTGTGACTTGCCTGAAGAAAAATGCCACCCGCAGCTGAGATTTTGAACCGGCGTCGGTCCTCGTCGCAACCGACTCCGTAATCCGGTCGGCCACTCCGTCCCCCCATTCAAATTGTTATCTACCATTTCGATTTGATGTATGTATTATAATTTTAGCCGTTTCAGGACCGTAAAATATAATGGAAAAATATAACGAATTTGAATTGGGAAATCGCAAACAACGCGGGACCTATGATAGCTTTGGCTTTTGACGTTAAACTATAATTCTCAGTAAAAATTTGCGTTTTCGTATATAAAACACTCGTGTCGCTAAGCTCTTCTACTCACTACAGCTTTATGTGTTTAATATCGTTCAATTTACTTTTCGTAATAAATAATAAACCCATATCGTGTGTCAGACTCTGTGTGCTGGCAGTACACTTACGATAATTATTATTTAACCTCTAGCGGCGTCTCCGTGCTCGTTTAATTGGCGAATCGATATAATACGAGTTTCGCGTGTAAACGTACGGACATATACAGGGTATTCCAAATATTGCGTGTGACAAAAATGGTGAGGATTGTGTTTGGTTCTCGTCGTTTTTTATATATTTACGATTTATATGACTTTATATGATATAGATAATATTATACACCGGCATATCGTAGTCGTCGGGTATTCCGCGGTGGTACCAGTCGGGTCCAAATCTTATATTACCTATATATTAATATCATGCTGACATATATATATATATATACGATTTCTGCAGTGTTAAAGTAATAATATCGTACTCTATAACAGTAATGATCGGGCGTGAATCTCTGTGGACAACAACTAGTGTATAGACCAGTGGCGTATATACAAATTATTTTCACTATGGGCCAATTTTGGCAATTTATCACTATATAGCACGACTAACATAGCATACCATAAGTATACATATTTTAGGGAGTTGGGTGCTTATGATTATGAGATAAATAATACAAATAAAAATTGCCAAATTTAATTTTATAACTATTATGTAAAATTAATTTTTTAATTCTTTTTTAACAAATATTGACAATTTCATATATTTATATTTTAATGTTATCTTACCTACTGTGAATTTAACATTCAAAGTCATCAAAGCGAGTCCTGACAATCATTTCCCTGTTTTCATTTCCTCAAAAACGATTTTAATCAACCGGCTAAATTAATCATGGTGTTAAACTGTAAACAGTGTAGATATACATGAAATGCTTTAATTGAACCTGTAATTTCACTACGGGCTCCGGCCTAGGGGGCTTCCCCCTATATACGCCACTGGCCGGTATAGACAATGTACGACTGAAATGTTAACGGTCGCCGACTCGAAACGAGAGTATTATACGAATCGATCGGATGGTATGTGAGGACGATTGACCTAACCCGTGCACATCACACACACATAATATTACTATTGTGTGTGCTCGTCCAATATAATAGCATGGCACTAGAGCGTATTGTGTTCACACTCGCCCACACACACACACACACACACACACACACACACATTCGAGCAAGACTGCGATGACCAGTGGCGCATGTTTGAGGAGATAAAACCTCGGCCAACAGTCGTTTACGGTCGAGCGCTTTGTACGAGGCGACGACGTAAAAAATAATGTTCTATTATGTAATAATATGTACGCGCAAGAGGATTTGGCGGCGGGGGCAGCAAACGCGTCTGTCGAGAGAAAATAGGATTCGAAATTTTAATCCATTTGTAGACGTTATACGATTAAATCTCGGATCGTATATGTGTGGCGAAACTCGTTCGACCGGCAACGCGTGTCGCAAGCCGACCCTTAAATTCGCTATAAATTGACTGCAGTGGAGCGTGCGTACATAATAATAATGCCAACACCAATAAGTACGCCATATTATTATTATTATTATTATTATTATTATATTATAGGTACGATTTGAGATTGGAAAAATAATGCGAGGGGTCGGAGTGCGAGACGGTGTCACGCGAATATTATGCGATCATCGCGTCCGAGCGAGTATGACAATTATTTTATCAGGATTCAGGTGACATATTATTATTAGCGTGGCGACTTCTTTTTAAATTTAAAACTTTTTTTTTTTTATCAGGCCATCGGTTATACTGCAGAAGATAAACAACAATAGCTTAATATTGTTAAATATATAATAATAACATATACAAGTTAAAATGAAAGAATGAAGATTGTTCCCAATGAAGGTACTTCGTCATAAAAATATAAAATATTATTACTTATATATTAGTTGAATTAAACGTATAAATAATATTGTGATTTGGTTTCAATTGTGGGTGTTGCAAATTGTTTTAAGTTATAACTGGTATGTAATCCCTTCTTCTTTACTTCAATGGCTTCATTACACGTATACAAAAATGTACGCAGAGAGGCCGTCTTAAAAAAAAAAAATTATGAAGAAAATATTGTTGAACTTTAAGGTAAAAGTAAACCTGAACTGGCTATAAATAATATTTTAGGGGTTTAAGTATCATAGTACAAATAAATGAATCGATTACCTAATAACATGATAAATATAACTCAAATTTAAAAACTTACAAACTTGAATAATTTTGTGTTTGCAAAGCAATATTTTTGCAACACCTAAAAATGTTTTTGTGTTGTAAATTCTACACTTCCAACGCCCCAATTACGCCACCGAGTCTGTAGGTTTAGCCGCCTTTTGAGATATTCAGGAATAGTAGTTGTAGATGAGAGTTGAGATGGTGAATTATATGGTCGGTTAGTGAAGCGGCCATAATGGATAGCTTTGATAACTCGGCGAAAGTGGGTATTTTGAAATCTGACCTAAAGAGTATTATTGGAAACGTAAAATCAGGCTTTTAAGACGATCCAAAGGACTTTGAATTAGACATTTTGGCTGCACCCCACAAGTTGGCTGCCCTAAGGAAAAGGCGTAAGACCAAATGGGTCTTGGAAGTAGTTTATACTGCGATATCTTGGTAGGTAGTTTAATATTTGTTGAGGTAAAGATCGGACGATAATATCTATCGTCGAGTGAGCTTGGTTTTTTTTTTTGTACGAGGTAGTTCACTAGTTCAGTAAGTTGTCGATTGATGTTAATCCCAAGGTAGTAGCGTTAAGTTACGTATATTGGAATTGAGAATATGAAGTTGGCAAAGTATATAATTCGTTTGTAGCACACGTGGCAATGGGCATCAAGTATGAACCATAGTACTATTATATAAATTATACTGTAGCCCCATGCGAGGCCTTCATACTTTTAAATTCCTAAAAATCTGTAGACTTCTATAAAAATATGAACTTGATATATATTATTGTTCATGTATTATAATATTATATCAACGTTGGACTTAATTTTTCCGGTAGACCTTTTTAAGTTGGCGTTGCTGTATAATAGCAAAACCTCATGTCCGTGCATCGTTTTAATCCCGTTATCTCCATATATAATAATTGAATGTACGTAAATGTAAAAACGTGTGCTCGAAACATAACCATACAATAATCGTGCAAACCAATATTTTTACAGTTTTATAACGAAACCAATGTTATAAACAACAGTTTTCGCGGAACGACCGTCGACAAACAAAATTGTCAGCGATAAGCATGAGAAAATATGTGGCATTGCACTGCGGTGTAATAATTACTCTATAAACTCACACGACCGTGATCCTTTCCGACGACACATTATTTGACACGGACTGTTATCTACCAAATATATGGTTAAAAAAAAAATAACGATTACACAATTTTTAAGGTATTTTTTTTTTTCAGAGTTTAGCCAAAAATCACGTTTATTTTTCTATACAATATACGGTCAGACTAATTATTATCGTCGTAGGTCGTAGGTCGCCTGCACCGCTGTGGTGGAAGTTTTTACGTATGCACCCCAGAGATTTCGCCTCTGCTCGTCACAGACGTTTTACGCCGTTTCCCGATAATTCTGCGGTAATCGAAAATTGAAAATTCGCGGTATACGCGGTACATGGTGGGCACGACGCAAAACGTCCGACAGTGCACATCAATTATTTTTATTTTTAAAATAACGTATCGGGCTGCGGCCGTCGTCGAGGGGCGGACAATCTGCCAAACTATATTTGCCACCGTAAGTGTATTATAACATTAATATGTATAATATTACAATGCCCGTGTCAGAATAATGTATTGGTACTGCACAGGTAGCGTTTCCACGAAATCGATTTGTAATAATTTGAATAATAATCTTATTAGGTTAAGTCGTTTGTTGTGTACTGAAAACGGCGCGAATGGAAAATACACGAGATATTCGTTATTCACGGTCGTTGAGAGTCGTATCATATTTTACACTCTCGACTACGGTCGTCCCTCCATTCTCCAGCCCAGTCGGGACGACCGTAGTTGTCGAGACGAGGACGAAATCGATTTTTTGAAACAGAAATGGCGACTATATTCACTCACAATGGGCACGTCGGTGGCATAGACTTGACAGCAGTGCGGTGATGACTTTAATGACGGAGAGCGTACTTAAACAGAAACACAGCGCGGTGGTGGTTGCAGGTCGGAAAGCTGGTTACACTCGGAAAGTGGTAAGACCAGGGGATGCATGTATATATTATGCATTAATAAAATTCGTTTGTGCGGGGGAGTGTATTATATAGCGAACAGACGGTGTTTCGAACTCGGGTGGGTGTTCATTAAGATTATTATTGTGTAATTGGTTTAACCGGAACGTTTTGAAGGAAAAAAACCTCGTTTACCATAAAATATAAATCGCATTGAAAGCACTATACGAGCATTACACACTATTCGAGAAAACGTCCCGGAGACCCGCCAGCGAAGCTAGTTGATGATTTAAATCCATTTTGACTTATTTTAATGAAAAAAAAGAACTTTGATTTTATACAAATTAAATTACTGATAACAACTGTGGGGAAAACATTAAGGTAATTTTGAACGGGTAGACTTTGGGTGGTTGAGTTCGCTGAGCTGATATATAATACATAGTCACGAGCCGCACGATATAATATAAAGACGAATAAAACGACGAGGAGGAAAAGGAATAATACTTATATTATTATATTATTAAAAATATTAAGACTCGAGCCCCGGCCACCCGACAAACCGGGTTTTGCCCTAGTACCATAATATGCAAATGTTGAACATTTTCACGTACTATACTGGACAAGTTGACTAAATAATTATTGGAATGGACATTATTTGAGTGATGAAAGTGAAGTGCTTGTTACACTGAATCTAGGTCAGAACATCATGTACTATCCAAGGTCAAACAAATATTCAATGGATAAAATATCCAGGATTAAAATAACCGCGGTATTTTTTTTTCGTGCACGGATAGGAGAAAATATTCAAATTTAAAAAAAAAATTATTAAAGCAGGTGGTTTGAAAAAAAAAATAATACTAACAGTCGATTTTATAGTACTGTGTGATTATACCGATAATAATATGATATAAATAATGTATTATAAAAATAATGAAAAAAATTATATAAAACATTTACATAAATTAGTTTATATTTTTAATGAAGCAGTTATCAACAAATTAAACGTTTTTTAAATGTGATTGAACAGTGAATAATGTAATTACTATCAATATTCTCTATTTCAGTTCAAAATAAATAATGTTAAATCGATCTACACTACATTTACACTCAGGCTTTCTTCTTGCCCAAAAGTCTATATATAATATAATGTATGGTGCCCAAATACCTATTTCATTCAGTCTGGTATTTATAGGACTAACATTAAATCATAAACTTAGGTGGACCCCTAACTTAATTTAAATTAACACCTACGCCTGCCAAACAAATTTTGCAATAACTATAAATACACGCATATCAACACTACAAAACTAAACTTCTTATTCACAAATCCCTAATTGAACCCATGTGGGTAGTGCCCTTCGGCTATGGAGTAATGCAAATAAATTCAACATCAATAAAATTCAAACATTCCAAAATATCACAGTTAATAAATACAGCACCTTATCTCTCTAATAACACATACATTTGGAACTCAAGATGAAATTCGATCAAGAAGAAGAAAAACTATTTTGAAAATGTTTCCACAGCGATTGAACCACCTACCCGAACCCACTTGTAAAATATCAAACATTCCCTATACGATTTCCGGTAATACCCCAAGACGTCTTAAACGCAAATTATGTTGTGACCTACTTGATAAATGACTTAAAAACCAATAATCCCCCCACACCCCCCCACCATAAAAAATCTTAAATCCAAACTAGGTATCAAAATAGTTAGTGCTATCAATGGGCGGCTATACGTCCCTCAAACGATTCATGTACCTACTTACGTAAATTACTATCAATCAAATTTGCGTATAGTCTCAACGAGCAGATTATAAATATCTTGTAGAAAAAATAAATAAAAAAAACATTCTCTATTTGAACAGGTTATTTAAATTTTGATATTTTACCTGTAAACTTGTAACCCTGGATATTTTTACTTGGTTACCTATGTATTAATATATGATATTTTACCTGTATAATACGGCTATACCGGATACACCATCACAGTTTCGGAAAGAAGACACCACAAACAGGATTCGAGTCGCGGTAAAATGAGGGCTCGTCATAATTATTCAGGCAATAGTTAAAACACCGTGATGCTAATAAATTTAAAAAAATAAATAAATATTAGCATGAGAACATTTCAACTGTTAAACAAAATAATAATATATCATAACAAATTTCAGTGCCTATACGATTTGTGATTATTAATTTAACACTACTTAACATGCTTACATTTTATTTGAATCTGATCAACTTTGTAGCAGGCTCCCTAAATATCTCAGAATAGATTTATTTTCAAAATAGAGTAACTACTGACATCGTCATTTGTCTTGCCTCTAATATAATTTATAAACAGTGTCTTCTAGAGCAGATAATTTGTAATGCATAATATAATAAGTAATATAATATCTACATAATATGTGATATTCCACTTCGAAACCATTAATTTTAATCACTGTCGTCGGAGCTTCCAACCAGTGGCGGCGCCAAGAGCGGACCACTGCCCGCCCAGAAAATCTCTAGTCTTCCAATGAAAATGTCTACAGCATATTTTAATTGTACATCGAACTCCAATAATTATTACTATGAACAATATTGTTTATAGATAAAAATAATAAAAACATAACACGAATTCAAAAATACGGTATAATATTGCGCGATATTAATATGATATTACAAAGTTACCTTCCAATCCCTCGGTACAAATTTCGTCTGATCTCAGTCAAAAGAGTTGCCAATAAGGCAATATGTACCTATTTATGGTGAGCCTGCACAACCACAGTACTATCTAATATTTCCTCTCAAAGACAACACAATATCTCATTACAATTATTAACGGCTGGTATCTATATTATATAATATATAGTATATACCCATCTTTATATATAATGAAAGGCAAAGTCCAAATGGATGTGGTTTATTGACCTAAAAACTATTCTACTGATTTTGACGAAAATTCCAGAAACAGTTCTAAGAGATTCCAGAAAGGTTTAGAGGGTAGTTTAAACCCACGTCGAGGTGCTGATCAAACTTTTTTCTATATTGATTATTTATTATATGTACCATAAACTATTGGTACTATATACTGACAATAATAACAAGGCCGTATTATACAATTGTTAAGGGGTGGTCAGAGGTATCCTTCCCCCATTGGTCTATCATTTAGGTTAATAAATTGGGCCATTTTTAAATATTTGTGTCGTAAAACTTGGAAAAAAACAATGCCCCCTCCCAAAAAAAAAAAAAAATATCGCTTGTGACCAATGCCACTAAAATAATACATACGTCGTCGACTTTTCGACGGGGTCCGACATTAATTTTACGAGACGACACTCGGAACAACCGCTGCCCACTGTCCTCTGGCTGACCAGTTACCACCCTTAAACCCAACGCCAAGACCATCGTAGGTGATGCGTTCCTTCTTCCTATATATAATATAGTGATCGCGTTTTCCACCGGCGTGGTTTTCAGCGTGCACCGGTGAGAAGAAACCATATACCGCGAGTGCTGCAAACCGCGGTAGTCGAGTGTGGGTGTTATATTATTCTAATATTGAGTACAGGTGGCGTATTTCCGAACCCTAACTGAGATGGGGCACTAGTGCCCGAATCCGGTTAGACTCCGTAGTGCGGGTCTTCACTACGTTCCCTAACTGTTTTAGGGTACACTATTAAATATTCGTATTTTTGTACCTATTGGGCTTGTACATACATTGGTACAATATATTATGTCGTCGGTATATATTTTTCGTACCTAACTTAGTATGGATGAATATAAATAAGTATAATAAATAATTTTTACGATGCGATTTATGCTATACCTATATTACCTAGTCAATTACATAATAATACATTAATTTATATTATTATATTAAACATTAATAGTATAATGGCATAATGCTAATATGAAAACAAATAAGTATAATAAATAACTCAACTAATACATTTATTTATATTCCATATAATTTGGGTAAGTCAATATTACAAACTATAATTTCCAACAATGTAAACGGTAAATGTGTTACAATATGTGGAATATGGCACGGCACACTGGACACTGTCTTCGATTAAAAAAAAAAATTGTATAGACACTTAAAGATAGCTTGGATAGGAAAAGTGATGATCAAAATTGGTCTTGGTCTTGCAGTCTCGCAAGACTCTTGCTGCAAGACCAAGACCAAGACCAAGACGGTAGTGGTCTAGCAAGACCAAGACCAAGATTAGGCTTGCAAGAACAAGACCAAACCAATACCGAAGCTGCAAGACCAAGACCAAAACAAGACCATCACTGCAAGACTCTTGCAGTCTTCAATTTTTTTTTCCCCAAAAACACATTAGTGTACCTATCTAGATTCCATTAACTAATAATTTATAACGAAAATAATAAGAATTTATTTGTATTGTTATGAAATTTTATCAGTACCTATATTCGAGGAAATGGCGAATTATTGAAAAAAAAGATTAAAAATATAAGGAGAATTAATATTACAAAATAACATAGTTGTTTCATATACTAATCAACAATTACTGAAAAATTATTTTATTTTCCCAAAATCGATAAAAACGTCGAAAGTTGTCTTGCTAATAGAATAATGTATGTCCATAACACACCTTTACTTTGAATCGAATATACTAATAATTGCTGAAAGTCATTACGGTCTACGGTAGGTATCATTTTAATAGGAAGTACGTTTTTATTTTCATTCGTATTCATGATTCAGTTGTTTATTTTTTTTTCCTTTAATAAGATTTTAAAACTAAATAATAGAACAAAACTTATATTTAAAAGATGTTGTCTACCAAAAATATTGAATACTGAAAATTAATAGGTTGTATGTCACAAAAAATTATAAACATTTTAATTAAACAACATTATTAATATTATAACTTACCTCATTTAGTAACACATTTTAATTATTGTGGGTTGTACATAATAGTTTTATGTATTGATGTAGGTATACACTTTACACTTTACAGTTATCTTAAATACAATGTTACTACTTAACTTAGTTGACATTAAGATAATTAAAAACTTTTTCTAAAAATAAAATGTAGGTACCTAATAAGATTTACAGAAATGGTTTATTGCCAATATATTATATTAAAAGAAACTTAAACATTTAGTACTACTGTACTGGACACTGGTGAATAAAAGAAGAATAAAAGTTTAATTATAAATAATAAATATTATCATTATAACAATTAATATAATTATTAAGCAATTTAATATTTGGAACAAACCATACAGTTATTTTTAAATATTATTATTAGTTAAAGTGAACATTAAAAAAACAACAATTTAATTTTTATAAATATTTTATTGGTCAATAACTAGTAATTAGCAATTAGTAATAACCTATTGATATTTATTATAAATGCAATAGGAACTTAGAAAGTTAATTATGCTGGTAAATTGATTCATACAAGTAAAATAATATAAGCATAATTTAAAATGCAAAGTTTTAAACGAGTACCTATAATAAAAATTAAATTGTTTGACTTGTTTTATGTTAATGTTTGATTTATGAATATACTATGTAATATATTGGACTAAGTTTCATCTTAGTGATCATAGCAAAAAAACCTACACTCAGCTATAACAGGTATTTAGTTTTTTTTTTATATATTTTGTAAAAATAGCAAGAGTCTTGCAAGAGTCTTGCGCAAGACCAAGACCAAGACCAAGATTGAGTCTGCAAGACCAAGACCAAGACCAATATTAAGGTGTATGCCCAAGACCAAGACCAAGACTGAGTCTGCAAGACCAAGACCAAGACCAAGATTTTGAAAGTCTTGGTCTTGGTCTTGTTTTGATCATCAATAGATAGGAAAAGTTTATCGATAAGACTGACAGTATATCTACCTACTTTATATGTTGGAAATTAGCAGTGGTGTATTGGAGGGTATACGCGGGTATACGGCGTATACCCGGATCCCTATTTTTGGATTTATGCGTATACCTTTAAGAAAATTAGTCTTTTATGGGTATACGCACGCTTCTAATTTATCATCAGACAATTTAGGCATATTATCACCAAACAAAAGTAAAAACTTAAAAATAATAATAATAATAACCTAAATTATATTTAGTTATAATATTTTATTATAACATAAAGTGCACTGTCCAAAAATACTAAAAATAGCCTCGTACCCGCATGAAGTTCGATTAAATTTTACCCGACGTTTTCTTGCGAAGACGATCGGAAACTGCCGAGCAATACAATCAATCAATGAACAATCAATGTACAGCGGTTCCCAAACTGTGAATAAACATACGTAATTTCATTTCAAACTAAATGATAATGACAAATTAGAATAATAATAAAATAATTATTGTTGATGTATTGTGTTATTACTTGTCATCCAATAACCAAATTATAAAATCGAACTATTAGTTTCTCATTATATTAATTCTATTAATTTTGAAATTCTTTTAAATTTGTAAAATATTTTATACAAATAAAGTATATATAAATATTTGTATATAAATATATTATAATATTATATGATCGATAATGGATAATAAACGTACCGCTACTTCTACTATATAAGTATTTTACTGTACAATTGTTTTAAAATTTGATAATAAAAGTTGTATTATTTATGATATATATCATATATGAATTGGGAACAATTCTAGTTTACCGGGCACATATTTTTTTTGAAATTTTTTTTTTTGAAAAGGATTGTTTTGACGAGTTAAGAACGATGGTGCAAAAATAAAATTGCGGAAATGATTATTTTGGAAGTTATAGCTTCCCAAAGTTAACGATTTTACGTTTATACGCGTGCGCGCAACACTACTATAATGCCGCGCGGAGGACCTCGAGTTTGGCGACCGTTTGGCAACCCTTTTAAAAAAAAAATTTCAAAAAAAAAGGTGCCCGGTAAACTAGACTTATACCATGAAATTGAATTAATTAAAAAAAAAATAATACATTGATACTTGGTACATATTACACACAGTGGAGTATATATGAATTAATTTTATGGTTGTGGGTGAATATAGGGCGAACTGGGGGGCGTATATAGGGGGGTATATACGCCACTGCATATACATATACACATGAAGAGTAAGTGTTTGTAATAAAGTTATAAAAGATTATTAAATACAAAGTGTGATCATTTTTTGAGCGGAGCGAGAAAATTTTTAAGGTAGGTATATCGTATATATAGGTATATACTATATTCAACTACTTTTAGGTGCGTATACCCATAAATTTATTTACCAATACACCACTGGAAATTAGTATCATTAACGTCCAGAAATACTAAAAGAAATCTAGCTAGAAATATTGAAGATAAGATATCGCACTAGGTACAAGCCTAATAGGTACAATAGGTACAAAAATATGCTTTTCACACGAATATTTACATTCCAAATCACACTGACTTACAAACATAAAATGTAAATAAATAACAATATTGTAAATAATGTAATGTATTATTATGTAATTGACTAGGTATAGCATAAATCGCATCGTATAAATTATTTAATATTTATTATACTTATTTATATTCATTTTTTTTTTTTTTTTTTTTATTATTTTAAACTAAGACATTCCTAGCCTAAGGCTATCTATGTCTAGGGATATTTGACAATATACTTATGTTTTAACAGGTATAACATGATGATTAAATATTTATAAGTACTAAGGATAATTTACAATTGGTGATTGCAAGATATTTACAGATGTTACAATGTGATTACAATAATATTATTCTAGTATTTACATATTTACAATAATTTAATAACTATAAGTAGCAGAGAGGTCGTAGAGTTATCTGGAGGAAGCGCGTGTGTAGAGTGGAGATCTGGATGTTGAGAAGTGGCTTAGTGTAGGAGGTCGTGGGGACGACCTCGTTTTAATCGACGATGAGTTGGGTGAGTGAGGAGGTTATAGTGAATTGCTCCTGATGAGTTTGGAAGAGAGCAGTGGAAATTTTTTGCTAATGTTTTTATAAGATCTTTGATTTCTTGGATTTGAAAGTCTTTGTGGAGATTTGCATTTCTGACAAACCATGGGGCATTTGCAATTATTCTGAGGACTTTGTTTTGGAAAATTTGTATTTTTCTTAAGTGTGTAGCTGAGCAGTTACCCCAGATAGGGCAGGCATAGGTAATAAGTGAGCGTAGTAATTGCTTGTAAATTAATATTGAGCATTTTTTTTGTATAACTGATTTTTTGTTTAAGATAGGGAATAACATTGAGAGTCACTGGTATGCTTGTTGAAGTTTAGAAGCTATGTGAGGCCCCCAGGTTAACCTCCTGTCTAACGTGACACCAAGGTACTTGACAGAAGGCTGCCAAGGTATGGAATCGTTATCGAATCTTAATGGTGGTGGAGTGGAATAGCGACGTAAGCTAAATATGACTGCTGTGCTTTTTGAAGCGTTTATGTGTATTTTCCAGCTATTGCACCATTTTGCCAGTAGATTTAGGTGATCTTGTATGTTGTTTGTTATCGCTTCAACGTTGCGGGATTCATTGTAGATAGTTGTGTCGTCTGCGAATAGGGCGATGTTTGTGCGTGGTGATTGCGGTATATCAGATATGAATATATTGAACAATATAGGTCCGAGTTTGGACCCTTGAGGTACACCAGCAGAGATGGACCGGGGGTCAGAGAAATTTTCGTTTATTTTAACTGAGAATTGTCTATTTGTTAAAAAGGAATTGATAATATTGAATAAGTACTTCGGTGTATTGAAAGATTTTAGTTTGAATAAAAGACCTTCGTGCCATACTTTATCAAACGCTTTTGAGACGTCTATAAATACAGCTCCAGTATGGCAATGTTTTTCAAATGAGGTGCTAATATGTTCTGTTATACGGAAAAGCTGTTGTACTGTCGAGTGGTTGGACCTAAACCCAAATTGAAATTTTGGGATAACATCTGCGCTGTTCAAAAAATTTTGTAGTCTTGTGTGGATAACTTTTTCAAAAATGTTTGATAGGGAGGTAAGTAGACTGATCGGTCTGTAGCTATCAGGATTTGATTTATCCTTACCCGGTTTTTTAATTAGTATAACTGTTGCTAATTTCCAATTCAGTGGAAAATGACCAACGCGTAACAAAAAATTAAATAATGAAGTCATAAAGACGAGTCCTTTGGCAGGAAGTTTCTTAAACATAAGGTTGGTAAGGTGGTCGTGGCCCGGGGCTTTTTTGTTTGGTAAATTTTTGACAATTAGCTTAATTTCATTGGGTGTAACATAATCCATGCACGTTTGAACTGAGTAATCAGGTAGTTCTAATAAATTATGGACCCGCCGTTCATTATTTATATCTGTAGTTTGGTTGGTAGAAAATGTGTTGTATAACATTTCTGAAAAAACATTACATTTATCTGCGTCGGATATCACCAGTTGATTTGCTGTACGGAGAGGGGGGATCATGTTTATTTCTTGGTTCAGTAGTCGTTTGGTCTCCTTCCATAAATTTGAATCTCCCGGGTACATTTTTAGGAGATAGCTATTATACGACGACACACGGTAGTTTTGTAAAGCCGTACTCACGTCCTTAGTGAGTTTATTCAGTGACTTTTTGTTTTCCGTATTTCTTTGGTTTTGCCAAATTCGTCTAGCATGGTGTTTACGTTGGATTAAGGAAAGTATATATTGAGGTAGAAAGCCGATGTTTTTAGTATTATGTAGCGTGGGCTTGGAGCATGCTCGTGCAGCGTCAGCAATGACTGTGGTTAGGTGTTCAGACATTTGTTCTGCAGCTTGGATCGTGGGTATAGTTTTAGGTATTATTAAGTTGATATTAATTTGATTTGAAAATATATCCCAGTTAGGTTTTCCTTTAATTAGAGAGTTGTTTGGCTGATAAGATTGTGAAGATGAATTAATTGTGATTTTAACTGGGATATGGTCTGAGTCGAGCTCAGCGAGAGCTTCTTGCGTGCAATTAAAAGGAAATGATTTTATTAATAAAATATCTAAGATATCTGGCTGTCTATTGACATCTGTAGGAAAATAAGTAGGCTCATTTGGAGCATAAATTGTATAAGGCGTGTTATCTATAAAAGATAGTAATTTGGTGCCATTCGGATTAATTACGCGACAACCCCAATTAGTGTGTTTTGCGTTTAAATCGCCTGCCATTATAATTGAGTTGTCTAGACTCATTACTTTATCGTAATCCGAAATGTGCATTTGGCGACTGGGAGGTTGATAAGCACTAACGATGGTAACGTATCTATTGTTTAATTTAATTAGCACTGCTACGGCTTCTAGGCACAACAGGTTAAGATTAGGAATTTCTTGTTGTTTAATTTGGGCACGAACAAGAATAACCACTCCCCCCATAGCTCGTGACTGTGTAACACGATCTGCTCGGTGTATGATATAACCAGGGAATTTAATTTTGTCAACACTTGATAAGTGTGTTTCTGTTATACAAGCGATATCAATGTTATGATGAGTAAGGAAGGCTAGTAGAGTGTTCCTTTTATTTTTTAATCCGTTGGCGTTCCAGTTTAATAGAATGGTATTATGGAGATCCATTTGAGTTTAGATGTACGCTATTAAGGATGGCTGGCAGATTTTCTATTATTTTCTGCAATAATTGAGAAACGAATGTGTTAATTAAGGGTAACAGCGTTTTCATGAAGTCGTTATCTGTGTTGTTTAATGGTTTATCTTGCAATTTATTTTTAGTTGCGGCAGCATATGAACGTTTATCGGTTACGTCATTTTGTGTACTATTAGAGATGTTCGCCGGGAATTTGAATTTCGTATAATTGCTTGGAAGTTGGGTAGCGTTATTTTTGTTATTATTGTTTTTTTTTTTTGAAATTTCTTTATAGAAAGTACAGCCTCTGTAGCTCGCTGGGTGATCGCTAAGGCAGTTTACACATTTTGGTGGAGTGTTTATATCTTTTGGACAAGAACTATAGTGGTGGTCACCTGCGCATTTGACGCATCTAGGTGGTAAGTGACAAAACTTTTTTGTAGGCGAAAAACGCTGGCAGTTAGTACATTGAGGAATGCCTTTGGAAGGTTGCCTTTGTTCTACCGCTACTACACAATGCAAGAGTCTGTTTAGAGAGTAAATCGCAGCAGATGATTTGGATAGCAGTACCGCTACAATAGGTATTGGAGTTTTAAATTTATTTTGCAGACGAGTAACTGAGGCTACTTCGAATTTCAGTTCTACGAGTTCTTTATATATGCAAGCTTCTGATATATTTACAGGGAGGTTCCTAATGATGACAGATAGTTGTTTGTTTTCTGGGAATTGGTAAGTGTGGTATTCTATACCGGAATCGTCAAAAAGTTTTGTTGCGGTTCTATAATCGTCAACGGAATCCATGTTTAATTTGAGAGCAGATTTTGTGTTCACGATGGAGAATTCATCAAAAGTTATATTGGATAATGATGTATGGAAGTTTTGATAATCAGAAATGTTGTATACGTAAATAGGTGGAATTTTTGGTCTAACCTGTGATTGTTGAGAGCTGACTTCGTCGTCGGTGCCGTCCGTTTTGTCGTTGTCTTGGAGAGTTAGAAGTGGGGCGAATCTGTTTTTACTTGTATAAGGAGGAGTGAGAGCAACACTACTAGTTCTTGTATTTTTTTTTTTTGAAGTATCTGGAAGATTGCGATCTTGAGGAGAACTACTATTATTTTTAGGATTCATTGAATAAACTTAATTATAAGAAACACAAACGTTGGGATTGATCGGAGCGCTGAGAACAACCTGTCGCGGCGGCTACTGATAACCAACTGATTTATATTCATTAAAAATACTAAGTTAGGTACGAAAAATATTTACCGACGACATAATTTATTGTACCAATGTATGTACAAGCCCAATAGGTACAAAAATATGCTTTGTAAACGAATATTTAATAGTGTACCCTAAATCATTTAGGTAACGTAGTGAAGACCCGCACTACGGAGTCTAACCGGATTCGGGCACTAGTGCCCAGCTCAGTTAGGGTTCGGAAATACGCGTACAGGTGAGCCGATAAAGCCGAAGTCCTGGAAGTGCGCTCTGTTCGGTGTGCCGAGACGCGCACCGGGTGTGCAAGCAAATTGTTCGCCATTGATGTCTCTCGGGCGGTATACACAGTCACCTCCTGCACACGAATTAATGTCGAATAATAATAATGACATCACCTACGTACAACACAATAATATTGTGTGTGCCGTCGAAATACATTTTGGTCACCACTGGACCACCCGCTCTACTATATATTACACACTTAGGCGAAGAGCGCGTTTTTGCAGCGCTGCTATATAATAATATATATAACGTAAGTAGGTGTATCGATTCGGAGGCGGCCGCCGGGGCGGGTAGAAGACTCACGCAGCACGACGAAACTTGCAGGATTATAGTGCGATATAATAATATAATGTTCGGGTGTTCGTCCATTATATTATAAATTATAATAATAATGATTATTATTTTGTATTATCGTTTCACAGAAATTTCTAAAGTTTACTACCGGGATAAAGTAAAGTCAGCCCGACTTCCAAGAAATCCGTGTTCCACGGGGGCCACCCACCCCGACGGAAACTTTATAGAGCAGTCCAAATAGTGTAATATATATGCTTTCGAATAGATACGACACTTAAAGTGTCCCTGAATATTATATCGGGTCACCAATTTTCCAGGTCATAATATATATATATAGGACCCACCACTGCAACTTGTTTGGGTGTCAACAAAAAATGTTTACAACCTTGTGAAAAACAATTTAATACTATTATGATACCTAATGTGTAACTACTTCTGAGTTCTGAGCACAACTACCCGTGACATAAACTAAAATATCGATACGTTTAGTAAGGAATTCAATCACTATTGCTTTGCCGGACGGCGATCGTTGGCTGAAAATAAATACGATTTTATTTCGAAAAATATATAGATTTATTAACAACAAATCGATAATGTAGGTCATAATATTTGAAAAAAAATATTTTATGTACAAGTAAAAATTAACAAACAAAAATATTTTCACAAGTAAAATTAATAAAACACAGGTAGATGTTCAGAAATAAACATAATTGTACGAATATTTTTTTACAATAATGTCTATAAATTTTGTTTGTTAGCTTTTGTTTTAATAAACTCATGGAAATACAATAATGTTCGGTTTTCAGGCGAGGAATTTATCGTTTTACACCCAAGTAATTCGACAAGCCTGAACCATTCCTTATACTTATAAATAATATATACATTTTGTCGGTTTTAATAACCATTGTATTTGACCCCTAAAAAAAATTAAACAGATTTGAATTACAATAATAATAATAATAAAAAAACCCCATTTACTTATCAATAATGGTTCTAAATGTAAGTAAATAACAAAAAAAAAAAAAAAAAGAGAGAGAGAGAGAGAGAGATGAACATATAGTATAATTATAATAAATGATATTAACAATAATAAAAATGCACTTCCTGAGCTGCGACCAAACGATTTGAACAAAATATTTCTTTACACCGCGTTCACGGGTAGTACTTATGTACACGATACAGGGGTGGTGAAAATGGCATTGTGGGGGGGGGGGGGTGGTTGAGGGTAAACCATTATACTTACTAGGGCTGCGGTCGAAATGTAGATGGACACAGTTACAATAATATCGCGCGCTATAGGTTTAGGGTACCTTATAATATATTATATATTTTACGTTTATTATGTGCGTGTGTATATTGTAATCGTACGAGTTTTAAGGGCTTAGCGAAAACACTGCGCAGGGGTGGGAGTATACCGTGCCCCTATCTATATTATTATTACGGTATTGTGTATAGGCGTGGGTGGAGCGTGTACGAGGAGTCGGCGTATAATATTATAATATGTAAATCGACACGTTTATAATAGGTGTAATAGTGTAATATTATGCTGCTGCCGTATGCGATTTAAAAACGGAAAAAAAAAACAAAATACCTTAGGTTTTTACTATCGGGAGGATGGAAAAAAAATAAAAAATAAAATCCTAATCGATTAATGAGACCAGGGAGAAACATAACGTCGGATTATGAACGGCGCGCACTTTTCGATGGCGAGCAGAAAGGCGGAACGTCGGCCCGAGAACGAAGTAGATTATTATTAATACAAAATAAATGCATTCTCGTTTAGCTCCCACCGTTGTCGTCGTTCCGTATAGGACCCGTTGGGGCGACGTCCGCCGATTTTCTTGCTCGGTCGTTATCACATTTTATAATTGTGAAAAACGCGTGCTATTTTATCGCAAGTTAACAGCCCCCGGTCGAGGGGACGCGCTTATTGGGTTCGATGCCAATAACGACGATATCGGCTTAACTATATTCATTGTGACGCCGCTGCATCTTCCTTCGGAAATAGGTAAAATAATAATAACAAAATTAAGAGGAGTACAAATTGATTTTTCCGCCCGGAAAACTTAATTGCCTATCCGAACGTCGACGAACCGATTGGTTTGCTACCGGATCAATCGCTTGTTTCCGGGAACAATACTGGAACGGGGCGGCGAGTGTTCAAGCGTTGTTTCTGGAAAAATAATAAAATAAAAATATTACTATGACACACATATACATATTGTAATAGAATACGTCATATATTATAGGTACACATAAATACATACAAAATATAATTAATATAAACACCAGCATAACGCTAAGCGGACATTTTAATGTGGGATAAGCTATATTTAAGAATAGGTAAATAGGGTCTTTCTTTTTTTTTTCGGTAAATAGAAACTTGTAAACTGATTTTTTGTCCATCATAAATCAAACGATCAACAATATATGGCCACACGGTGTCGATAAAATCATATTGATACGATTATTGATTGTTTTTATTAGCACGTAATATAATTTGTCAAATCGATAACTATAAGTATACTTAGTACCAATATTATGCGTACAAATACAGAGAAATGTCAATAGTATATAGGAGGTAGGTACTATATGACGAACTCTGTGATCGATACATAACATCGGATGCCAAATCCACAATAAAACATATTGGAAAGTCTTAAGATTCATCATGTACAGTTCGTACGAACTATGGCTATGCAAATTGCATTAGAAACATTTGGTAAATAAATACTCGTTTCACCGGTATCCTTTAGAAATCTTTTTATGTACCAACAATTTGGTGGGTTCAAGCACTGCACACCTCGGTCGAACAAAGTCACCACAGTCTCCATAATTTTGTTAATGGCTAATTTGAGTTCGCTCAGTTTGTCGCTGGCAGTTCACAGGTTTGGACTATCTCTAAACCTCGGCCAAGAGAAAATAATTTCTAGTGACTTTAACAAAACACCATGGGTAGGAAAGCTAAATATTTATTGACATTGTATCTTTATATCTAATTCCAAAAATGATTTATAGGTTGTAACGAACGTAAAGTTTTATGTAACTGTTGTCGGATTTTCATGTACAGCCAACCTATATAGTCCGGATACATATAACACCATTCAGCATCGGAACCTAAGAGTTTTTTCCTTATCTCTGTAGACAAGACCTTTGTTCTAAACATAACTACACATACATGACACATCAGAAATCGGTAAATGGAAAGGGAAAATAATAAATAAAATAATTTGAGTTTAATTTACGGGCCGGAAAAAGGTCGCTTTGGTTGTAAAACTTTTGACTGCGATATCGTAATAATAATAATAATAATAATAATAATAATCATATTATTCGACAATATAACATGGATTTCACATCATAGACAAAAATAATAAATATGATCAGAACAGAACCACATCCGACAAATAGAATAATAATTCATGATAAATAATAATAATAATAATAATAATCGAAAGAAGACAATATATACTATATTGGCATAAGCACTATAATATTAAAAGGAGGGTGTTTTTTTTATAGTTACCTACCTATGTCATATGTGTTTCTTTGCAGGGATTCGTCTGTGGTGGGTGATAGACAGATTGGAAAAATTATAAATAAATACATTCATTGTTCAGTGAAAATCGTAAAAAACACCAAAAGTGTGTCATCAACGGCCGTTGGAACAAAATACGAAAAAAATAACTTTCATTGTGACAATACAAATTTTAATTAGGTAATAAATTAGGCTGAGGAAAAATAAGCCGATAAGTCGAATACTGATTTTTATTATTCATTACTCATTAGTGTAGTTATGCAATCGGCGATTGCAGACAACGGAGAGATAATGTCGTAATCGTCATTGTCTTTCGGCGGTAACGTTCTTATTTCCTACATATTATATATTATTATAATTTAATTTAAAATCTCACTTATATACGTTTTGTAGAGGTTCTACATTTTTAAGGTAAATTTGAATAGTTTTATATTTATTTATAATACGCCTTAAATAAATAATTGAAGTTTATACGTTTACCTAATAATCAATTTTTAATAGTACCTAGGTTAAGTTTAGCAATTAATTAAATATACAATTTAATACCTAGGTAATAATTTGAATTACTTAACATTAAATAAAACGGCGAATCAAACGATTAAATAGTGTTATCAAAGTTGCATAAGTCAAAACAATCTGTTCCCTCACATTATGATATTTCCGGATATTTTTTTTACTTTCATTACATTCATTGAATTGGTCAGAGATATTTGAAAATATTGATTACTTTTTTTACAACAGATATACCTACAGTATAACGCACAGCGGTGGTATCAAAATCAAATTACTTACGGGCTATATATAAGTCAAAAGTTCGCGGGAAAAACGTCGTTTTTTCTCTTCTTAATGCCTACTAAATCCTAAATAACAAAATTAATTTAGACAAAAATTATATCTTCTATTATTTATAATTATTATAATAATTATAGTATTTCATCCTAGGTATTACAAAGATGTATAAATTGATTTTTTATTGAGTAATTATTTATTTTCATTTGAAAATGTTTGAGGAAATAAATATTTATTGCTGGGCACACTAAAAGGGTTCGAGGGACATTTATTTGAGACCACTGAAATACATGAGAGAGAGTTTAAGAGGTCACAATCCATTCCCTAAAATGTCTTCCTCCATGAAAATGTATTTCTACAAAATGTCCTTCTTCTCTAGTATCGGTAGTGCCTAATTTCGGGAAAATTATTATCAGCACAATCACCAACGAAAACAATCCTGTAGCTAATGTATACTATTTAATAATTTGCAGATACCTGCTAATAACATGCATTCAAGTAGGTATAATAGTTGAAAGAATTTTTAAATAAAAGTTAAACCAAAAACTAGAGTCAAACGTCAACTATATTGGTGCGTCCGACGTATAATTTTTTAATTTTTAAATAAATGAAATGAAAAATATGAAACAGAGTAGCCTCAGAAATAAAATATTAGAATGTCCAACATAATATTATACATAACAGTTTTGTTTCTTTGACGTATCGTATATTCGTAAGCGGGTTGACCTCAAGTATCGTAGGGTTGACTTTTAAAACCAAAATATACAATAAAGGTTCATGCTTTTGAACCAAACATACCCGAGTGGCAGTTACCATAGTGAAAATGATCTATTAAAAAGTGACGGATCTTTGACCGCCATGTGCGTCTGTAGTGTTCGACTCAGATTCCTATTGTGGGCTAGGACATTGAATGACACATCTTAGCACGTTGTTTCCGATCAATGGTCAATGGTATACGTATGAAGTGTATAGGTATAGGTATATTATGGTAGTTTTATAATAGTTTTCAATCGGGTTCGATTATCATAAATAGAAAATACATTTGAAGCTAGTAATTTTTAGACATCATCTAAATAAAAGAAACGAGAACTTTCGTCGACGTTCTTGAAAATAAAAAACCCATCCCAACAGAATCCGATGATCTTTTTTTTATATAATATAAAAGGAGACGGTCCCAAGTTACGAAATTCTTTCCCATTACCGACACTGCAGCAGATATTTATGCGTATGATATTATTATGTACGACCGTCTGAAACTAACGTTTTCGTCGTTATGTCAGCTTATACTTACGACAGTATATGCGAATTAAAAACTCGAATGGAATAAAATACCGAGACGACTGTAATATAAGTAAGCCATTTGCTCTTAAATTATCCCAATAAAGAGTACGGTGTTGATTGACGTGACCTCTGTTTCGGCCGGATACACGTTGAAGAATAAAAAATATGTGCTTGGTCACGATGATCACAGCTAAGATGAAATACGCGACAATATGTCCATAATAATTATTTGAATACGTAGTTTGCTCATAAAATATATACAACATAATATTTATAATCATAGTTACATTATACATTATTTATATTATATTAATATATGCATATATATAACAGTATGTAATAATCCCTGCCAATGAAAACGACGTAGATAAATTGTACGAATTAGGTCATTACTGCCATTTTTTGTTGTATTGTTCTTGGAATACAATTCAAGTTTTAAAGTCTATTTCAATTAGATAGACATATAGAATTTTTTTAAAAGGGGGGGTCTAACAAATTGTTCATTAAACGTTAATTATACCTATGCCCCATTACTGTATAGGTATTAAATTGTAATAATAAATTAAAAACTAACAAACTTGTTAAAAACTTGAATTGTTAACGAATTAAAACTTTAAGTATTATAACATAATATTAACTTAACAAAAAGAGTTTTTTATGTACAGTTTGATATTACAATTAAAAAAACTCTATAATGACTAATAATTATATTTTACTAGGTAAGTACTTAATAGAAGTCCAAACTCGTTTATGTTTTCTTCTACCAGCAAAGAACTATTAAGTTTAACATACTATATATTATGAACCGTTTATAGGTGACTATCACAAATAGTATTTCTCGTCCAATTTTATACTTTACGTAGAGTACAAAAATGTCTTTCTGTAGAGCAAACCACAAAGAGTTACTGAAAGAGCAGCTAAAGCTAAAGTTAAAGCAATGTTGGAAAAATACATTTTTCTCATAACCATATCCACAAGCACGCACATAACAATTTTATCCTTTAATAATGAATTTCAAATTCTGATTTTTGAAAATATACTTACAGACACATTTTAAAATTCTTGAGATATTTTATACCAACCTACCCCACAAAGTGAAATAGTTCAACAACTACTCGTATGGATTTGATTCTGTTCAAAATGTTCAGAAAAATTTTATTTTAAATAATATAGAGTAGAAAAAGGGTGGGGAGGATTTTAATTAAAAAAAAAAAAAAAAGTATCTACATAGAACACTCTTGAAGTAGTATAAAGAATCTCAAGAATTTGAAAAAATAGCAATTAAGTATATTTAAAAATTCCAAAATATCAATGATGCTTGGTGTATAACATTGTATATATTGCACGAAGGCACCAAGGTTAGCTTCAATATCATACCTAGTAAATGTCTGTAGATTTGGTGTTAATCGATCGTAAACAAATCCTGTGTACAATATAAATTATGATATCATTGTGTTCGTTTACAACATCAACGCCAATCCTACATGTATCTATATTGAGGACGAGTGCCGATTTACATCGTAAAGCTTTCACATGGCTCGTCCCTCCACTACTCCGTAAGTTAATACATTTTGTAACAACCAATCGTGCCTGTACTTAAATCAACTTGCGCGTTTATAAATACATGCTCAATGCTCATACCTATATGGCATATCTGCAACGATAATTACAGTTAAAGTCATTGTATAATAAAAAAACAATTTGATTTCATTAGGACATTATAGTCCATATTACAGTCCATGTAATTTGAGTTTTAATCGAATATTTTGATATAACGATACAACCACCGGCATATTATTAAAAAGATATCATTACATAATGTACAACGGTGTCTGTTGACGTAGAACTGAAACGGGGCCAACTGGAGGGCGAAACGAATGGGACAACTGCAGCTGTGCCCCGAGCCAAACGAGTATAGTTTCGATGTTAAGGAGACATTTTTAATTCGTTTTATTCTAAATTTTAACCGATCGCTAACGAGATAAAAAACATTCATGCTAAATAAATAAAATATTATATCTATTCGTCCGATAAGAAAGTTATTTAACATTTAAAGTTATAAACAGGTCGGAACAAAAAATTCAATATTCAAATTTAATTAAACACTAGACGTTAAATTTTAGCAAACGTTGACCTGCAGTATATTATATTCTACTATATTATTGCATATCTACATTTTTTATATTATTCACAATATAGAATGTTATTTTTAAACTGCAGACACTGATTATACAATAGAAGTTCAAACAAATTATAATTTATAACTGAGATTGTCATTAATATTCATAGGATTTACGAATTAATATTAAATATAGGTAGTATCTATAATATTAATATCTTTGCAGATTTTTTGGCTGAATCTGTGCATTGCTCAATGATAATTATATTGCAAACGATAACCTTTATATAGTTATTTTAAATGAGGCAAAGAATCAAATATTAATTTTAATGAAAATAATAAATAAATTATTTACAAATTAAGAACATCGTCAGTCAAAGGAATACTATTTATTCAAGGCTCGTATTTAATGGAGATTTTCTTTTGTGGTAGTTCAACTACTCGAGATTTAACATAATTAGAGGTAATACGCGTTTAAGATTAAAGATCAGCTCGAAATATAAAATATATAACTCATAAAATTCTAAAGGCAAAGAAAACATTATGTGTTTATTTTAAATTAATTAAATTTGTTTTACATGATTTTGTTTGTATAAAAGTTCAAATACGGTGTACTTCTCGTTTATACCTATTGGTTTAATGTTATAGGTAAAGAAAACGTATATTATTTATATAAGCTTCAATAAGATATAGAAAATTACCAGGACTGACTGAAATAACGAAATATCTAAACTTGAAAAGAAACACAAATTAAATTAAATGAATGGGTTCACATCAAGAAATTACAGAAGAAAAAATGTTGTCAAATGAATTGAAAAAGGATATTTATAAATATGATATTATATTACTATATGTAGGTATATTTTCCTTAATTTGCATGCTCTGAATTGTATACATAACATGTTCTCATAAAAATGATATGTCTAGAAACATTTTATGTTTTGTTTAATTAAGGTAGTTTTCGTATTGAATGATATTTATGTTCACTTTTAATTATTTGAAACACAAAACGATTGTTTATAATTATATTTAAAATAATAAAGGTATAGTATTCATAAATTAAAAATAATAAAACTTCTACAAAAATTACATCATAAACTAACAGTAAAGTTCAATGTTTTTCAAATATCAACTGTTTCTAAGCAAAGCACACTGACATGACGGTAAGCGTATAAATATTATACAGGGTTTATCTTATGTCATTGTACGGGGGTTGTTTTTTTTAACAATTATGGATCGATGAAATAGAATTTCGTTAAAACGAAAAAATACGTGTTTCTTTATTTTTAACAGGCAATTTTTTTATAACAATTTCAAAATGTTTGAGGTGTAGTACCAATAGCAAAATCAACTTTATTTTTTTAAATGATAACTACTATATATTTTAATGGATTCCGGTAAAGATTTTTTTTCAGAAAATTTTGATAGTCATATCATCAATTTTGGTTCACTAGTTTATTAACTATGGTCCTTTAAAGTTTATTAAAATATGAATTAATACTTTTAATTGAAATAATTTATATAGGTTTAATTTACAAGAGCTAAATAATTTTTTATTATAACTGACTTTTATAACATGAAATATGAACCATAAGTTTATAATAAAATAATATATCCCTAATTGGACGGTATCGCATGCAAAGTATGAATTTAGCAGTTGGAATTTTTTAAGAATTATTTAATAATCGTAATCTAAAATAAACTATTTGCAAGATAGTTAGATAAATAGTCAATCTCAATATAGGTTTGTACCCAACTTATCCATACTTTTAATCTGGTTAATTACAAATTTCCAATATTATTATAACAAGAATCAAATACCATTAGGTATTACCTTAGCCGAATGCCATTGTAAGAAAAGTATGATAGGAAAAGTACAAAATAAAATGTAAATGTAAATGTCCAAGACTAAAAAATATGAAGGGCTATGAGTTTCAACTAATAAATCCATACTTTGCATGCGATACCTACCAATATAGGGAACCCCTATGGTTAAAATTTCAAGTTTATCCCATTACGAGAAGAGCACCACAAAACATTGCACTTTTTTCCTTACATATTTTTTTTTAACCCACACACATTAAAGTAACATTAAAGTCAACTGTCGAATACCATTTACCAATTTACCATTATTACTTTAGCCACCTAATAAAGAATCCAAATTAATGATATTGTAAGAAAAGTAATTAATTAAGATTACCTATAATAACAAATTAAAATAATAATACTGATTTTGATGACTGTATGTTAAAATAAAAATAGTGAACTATGTTTACCAACAATTTTGTTTGGTTTTTTCTTTTGGGAGTGTCATTAGGTTACCGATTAAACTACTAGTGTATAAAAAGGTAGTTATAAGAAAAAATTATTTAGCTCTTGTAAATTAAACCTATACCAATTATTTCAATTAAAAGTATTAAATATATTAATGCATATTTTACTAAACTTAAGAGGACCATAGTTAATAAACTAGAGAACCAAAATTGATGATTTGACATTCAACATTTTCAGAAAAAAAAGCTTTACCGGAATCCATTAAAAAATATAGTAGTTACCATTTGAAAAAATAAAGTTGATTAAGCTTTTGGTACACATGCGTGTTTAAAAATTTTGAAATTGTTATAAAAAAATTGCCTGTTAAAAATAAAGAAACACGTCTTTTTTCGTTTTAACGAAATTCTATGTCATTATAGTCCATAATCGTTGAAAAACCCCTGGTAAAATAACATAAGATACACTCTGTATAACACTGGCCTCATAATCCGAACAAAAAAAATCAACAAACATAAAATATCGCACTATATCGCAGTGTATATCGGGTTTAGTGTACCTCAGTTTAAGGGAAAATCAGCATCACCCGGGATGAGCAATTGGAGGATTGGAATAGCGCTGGTATATTTTTGAACGTGGCTCAAACAATACTGTCTAAACTTTCCTGATATCTCTAAGAAAAATATCGAAAACTCTCGTCAAAATCGGATGAGTCATTTTTGATCCTATAACCTATACAGACATATATAGGTCATTGCCTTTTTTTTTTATACATTTGAACAACAGACAATAAATTAAATATTATTTTCTTTCATTTAAAAAAAAAATCCCATAGTAATGCATTGATCGGATAGTCCATACCAATTATTTTTTTAACATTTTATTTCTGTAACCAACGGCAACCATAAAAACTACTCGATTTTTGAACGCCAAAACGATATTCGTGTGTGAGCCACTCCATGAGAGGGGTTGAAACTTGAAGTAGAAGCTTATAACACCCACCGAGTCTCAAGGAATCTATTGATATAACTTTTATTGAAATCGGTCCAGTACGTAGTTTCAGAGATTAGCCGTAGGTAAAAACTCATTTCACATTTTTTTTCATACAATATATAGGTATAGGTAATATATTTAATATTTATATTAAAGTTCAAAATTAATTAAAATCAAACTAATAAGTTGTTTGACGAAGAACGTTTTACATTGGCCGAAATGCCGACAGTAGCGCGTCTACAAAGACCATAAATTCATAATTTTGTTTATAATATTAAATGGAAAAGGTAGCTGGTAACGGGTTAGAGGTAATTACTTATATATAATGTAACAACGTTCAAAAAAACAATTGTTTGCTGTCTTATGAAATGAAGTATAAATTGTACGAGATAAAAAATACAATGCACTTTTTTCAAATAATAGGTGTGCCTTTAGGCTGGCCATATAATTTAATTAATATAA
Source organism: Macrosiphum euphorbiae (assembly GCA_949089665.1). NCBI lineage: Eukaryota > Metazoa > Arthropoda > Insecta > Hemiptera > Aphididae > Macrosiphum > Macrosiphum euphorbiae. Next base: position 45,204,143 of record CARXXK010000001.1, on the reverse strand, counting down.
ATTTAAGAGACGATAAAAACAAGACCCAAGAATATAAAACTTTAATGCCAATAATACGAACGGATTGTCGACAACGGAGCCCTGCAAAAGTTTGAGCTCACTCGGTTCGGTATGTGTATATCGAAATTACACCTCTCCTTAGCCAAGGCAATTGGTTTAAATTTATTTATTTCTATAGATTTAATAAAAAAAGGACAATTTAAATGTAGAGAATATTACTAACAGATTTGTTGAAACAAAACAATCTCACATTTTGTTTAATTATTAACGTTATAAGGATTCCGTTTATATTTTTCATCGAATATTAGGGGATTTGTACAAATCATTTATGATTCATGATTCCGGATTCAATATAAATTCGACACCTTGGCAAGGGCACTTCTGCTCAGGTACAAGCCACGTTGTATCTGGTATAATATATGCGTTTTTTAATTGTTATAATTATAGGTAGGTATAATTATGCGCATCGTACTTATGGTTTTCAGGTTCTTTTACGCCATAAACGTACATACCGAAATAATAATTACGCGCGTCACTTAATTTCAGCCGAGTGTCAATGATTCTCAATCGGGGAAAAAAAATAAAAAATATTAGAATATTTTTTCCCTTGGACGACGGCCATGTTGCCGCAATATATATTATTAATTAGTATTTATAAGTTGTATATTATATTATATAGTATAATACCTATGTGTAAACGGGTTTCAGAGTTTTTAATAAATTCGCAAATAGACGCACATCAAACGAGTGTAATCAATTTTCGTGCAGGGGTATATATAAAAAGATTCGGATCGACTAACTAACCGAGTACAGCGGACCGATCATTAAAATAAAGGAGTATAATGTGGCGCACAATCCGTATTAAAAACCTCATCCGTCGTATGATAATAATAATATATATTATTATATACGTGCAGTAGGTATATACCACTACTACCACCGATATACCAACCTATTATGCCATACACCATCGCACGGTAGCACTCACTGTACCCCCCCCCCCCGTCTCTATATAGGTGTAATATAATATTATGTGCATGTGCATTGTGCACGCGACTGTAGCGAAGACGACGACAACGATATCAATCTCAGAGACTCGTCTCTCTTTTGTATTGCGACGAGCTAATCAAATGTTTAATGCCCAAACGACGGCGGCGGTCTCCCTTATACTTAATCAAAGGACACGACAGAAAGGAGCTGCGGTATAATAGTATTATATATGTGTGTGTGTATGGCAATCAGTTATATATGGATATATATATATGAATTAATATTTTACAGTCTGATATAACATAATATTATATACGTTTATAGTATTACTATAATAATATGTATAAATGTATAAATAAATAATAATAATATTATGACGTATAAATGTGTACACGCACGACTGCACTCGACAGTCGACGCGAAACGAATGTGTGTTTTGCCGGTAAGAACAGAGTATCGGATGCGCGAGTATAGGTCGAAAGAGCAAATAAACGTTTCTCATATCTTAATTTAATATATAGGTATAAATCTCGTGTCACAATGTTTGTCCTCAATGGACTCCTAAACCACTTAACCGATTTTGATGAAATTTTTTACACCGCGTGTAATTTGGTCCAACTTAAAAGATAGGCTAATTTAAAAAGGGAGAGGACCAACCCCGGGAGGTGCTCAAACGGGAATTTTGAGATTTCCGATGGAAATTTTTGTTTATAAATGGTTGCCATGGGTTTTTAAGCTATTGCAATAATAAAAATAATAAAAAAAAAAACTATTTGCTTTACTTTTTAAATATAAATTGTAATATAATATCTAACTATAAAAATGTGAAATGAAAATCTCTGTACTACTTATCTCTGGAGCTTCTTATCAGATCTTCTTTATTTTTTTTAAATGAAAGAGTATTTCATGGATAAGGTTTATATGAAAAAAAAAAATGTTAGGAAAATCCACCAGTGTATTATATTATATCGGTTGCTATTGGTTAATCGGGCATGTTTATGATTTGTATCATTATTTTTTGTCAATAGGTATACATATATCATATATATATAATAAATACAAAAAGATCCAATAAGTAGTTCCAGAGTCTGTATAGTTATAGTCCGTGTATTTATATAGTTATATATATATATATATATATATATATATATAAATTAATGTTTGTGGGTAGATTAGACGTCTGGGAAGAAGATAGGTTAATTTACTAAGGGTTAAATTTGTTTTTTTTTCATCGGGTTTTAGTACGGTTAGGTTAGGATATGATTTTGTATAAAATGATTATAATAATCCACCTTAGGCGAAATGAAGTAAAAACGATAAACTTGGTATAACTTTGATACTTTAGAGTTAAATCATACACTTACGTACAAACAGCACAGGGTACTCGATCTATCGCAGGTAGATTACTGTTGCGAATCAGAATTTTTATTCGGGGCAACGGAAAAGTTAAGATTAATTTTGAACACCGCATACACCGAATATTAAATAACGAATTGAACAAACTTTGAGACATATAGAATTGATACATTTAACGGGGCAACGAAGTGCACGGGATCAGCTAGTAATATTATATAAATAATAATATTATGTACCTATACATAATAGTATATACATATAAAAGTACTGCTTCTGCCTTATATACATGAGTATATGATACGGTACGAGTAGTGTACGAACTATGTATATACAAGGAACATGCGAGACAAAAATCGTTATTGTATAGTAGGTATATATACATCACTTAGATACGATATTGTTACGATTGGCTTACCGACAACGACGCAATAAAAATATTATTCCGCTCACCTGCAATCGTTGACATCGAGTTAATTATTAAACCCTGTTAACCTGACTGTAGCCGTATGAGCAATGTTAACGAGAGTTTCGATTTATATAATTTATAATAATTCGTATTAGGTACCTATATATAGCATTGGACCATTGCGGTGACGCGACCGACATAACAATAATAATAATACCATAATAACAATATTCCGCTCGTTCAAGTCACAGATTTCTATATATTACTAGATAGCGAACTCCGGTCATGAATTGAAGCTTCAAGGTCGGTTGGCAATTGTATGGTATTTCATATGACAAATAAGATGATATTATGATTTATTTTATATCGTATTTTATTATTTTTAAACATTTAGTTTACAAAAAAAAAAATATTTTATATAAGTCATTTTACATTTACTATTTTATTTGACCGTTAAAAAAAATATTATTCCTAATACATTTTGTATAATAAATGAAATGTTTTGCCAACCGACAAAATGGCGGCCGTTCACAGCTGAGCTTCACTTGTAACAATGAAAATTGTATAAGAGTTCCTTATCTAGTGTAGTATAGAAGTCTGTGGTTCAAGTGTATTCGATACTACGATGACGCGTGTGTTACTTATTAATTATTATAATATTGTAAGACCGACGAAACAGAAAATCTAAGTATATTATGTATGCACTCACGGTTGTGTACAAAAGTCTAGAAGATTATTCGAGGGACTTGTAAATATACGATGCGATGCGATGGAAAAGTCACACTTTTGGCAACACAACGTGAGCGATTCTTTCACCTGATTTATTTTTATCTTAATTCATTTTTAATCTGCAACGAATTTTATGCATTTAACGGCGTCCGATGAAGTCCTTAATTTGTTTACGAAAAATCAATCTTTTTTGGGATTTGGCGGGTCACGGGACCCCTGCCATAGATGATATTCGGGCGGTACTCTTTTCGCCCAAAAATGACCCTTCGCTATTTGCCCACGTCTCTTTTTGCCCAACTATTTTAAAACTACTTTCCCTTTTCGCCCAAGAATATTTAATAGCACTTTCCGACCAAATTTGTATAATACACACTTTGGGAAACACTTACTTTAAATTATTTAATTATTTATAATATATTATAAATTTGTTATATTTAAATTATTTATTTGTGTTAATTAGTTTTATAAAGCCATTTAGCATTACCCAGAGAGTACCACGAGGAGGCGGCTTCTATTACTAGATATATGATAGACATAAATAATCAATGTCATCAAAATTTTGATGATTTATACTTTTGACAAAAATTTACTTATATTATATAAAAATTATATTAATGTACAAAAACACAATACATTTTTGGAGAGTAAGAGAAGTCACCTCCTCGTGGTACCCTCTGGGTGTAAATAGCTTTATAAAACTAATTAACACAAATAAATAAATTTAAATATGACAAATTTATTATTATGTTGGATACTAAGATAGTGAGATATAAATAATTTAAAGTAAGTGTTTCCCAAAGTGTGTATTATAAAAATTTGGTCGGAAAGTGCTATTAAATATTCTTGGGCGAAAAGGGAAAGTAGTTTTAAAATATTTGGGCAAAAAGAGACGTGGGCAAAAAGCGAAGGGTCATTTTTGGGCGAACGGGGTCTTGCCCATGATATTCTTTATTCCTTGAAAGGTCATTGAGGCGCCATTACTGCAACACAAACCGGCTTCCATCTATCCCTATTCTGTGCTAATGTTTCCATCTCGTATTCCGATCTCTGATAAATTATTTCCAACTTTTTCTATCCACTTTTGTTTCAGTCTACCTAGTGGTATTTTTCCAAAGGACTTCCATTTCAATTTTCATTATACCATTGGATCTACGTGACTAAGACCATGTAATTCTTCTATATTGCAATACTGCTACTATGTCAGGTTCTTTGTTTAGTTGTTGCAGTTCTATATCACTTATTATTTTATATTGTTGGGTGGTTTAAGATATTCTTCTTCTTAGTATTATTCTTTCTAGGATTGCTATTTTTCTTCATCTCCTTTGGTTGTCGGCCATTTTTTACAATCATATAGAAGAACTGGTCTTATAACTGCATTGTACAGGGAGTTTTCCGATTTAAGAGATACCTACTTGTTCTGACGACTTAAAAATGTTCGCCAGTCAATAATAGCATCAGTTGTTGTTATTTTAATTTCTTCATGATTATTGTCTTTGCTCTTTATCGTTACGCCCAAGTACTCGAAGCAAACTACCTACTCTTTCAAATTTATATTTCTCGACTTTTAGGTGGTTCCATTATTTTCTCGTTTAGATATTACCATATATTAATTGGTCTTTGATCCGATTATCTATAGTCCGATGTCTTTAATATTTATTATTAGTTCCTTCGTGCCATTTTTTACTTCTTGACTATCTGACCCTAGTATGATAATATTGCCTGCGTACGCAAGTATTTCGTATAGTCAAACGATATTGTCATGACATTTATGCTGGGTAGGTCTGCGGTGAAAAAGGGCTGCTTCTAGAAACATATAATATGTTTATTGCGAGATGTTTTCCACACAGTTTTTATGCTGAGGGTATCCTCGTTTGTATATGAGTGTGTACTGTGTATGATGGAAACAGTGTCGATTCTCTGTCTGCAGGTAAGCATAAGAATGACTGTGTCCATCGTCTTTACCCTCGTATACCTATATTGTTTTTTATTTGTCGCAGCTCATTGGCACCTAGTTTAAGGTGTTCTGTACCGCAGGTGTTTCAATTTATCTTGATATTCGGAGAGATGCTTGCACACAATATCCAAATGAATAATAATCAAAGTATACATAGGAACCAGAGCGCGTGCACCGTCGTTCGGTGGTCGCACGTGCAGTAAGTGTTATTATTTTTTTATTAAATATTATTTTATGCACGACAGACTGCTGCAGGGTTGAGAAAGATTTAAGGATTTTTTTCAAAACACTGTCGCAGGCCTTTTAGTAATCTGTATCAGCGGTCGAGTCAGGCGTGAGTGGTCATATTAAAACACGCATTTCGGGACGAGAGCCGCTCACGCAACTCAATCGGCTAAATAGTTTACAGTTCGCCGAACGCGTGCACACGCGGACGGTTATGAATATCTGTGCCGGGTTTTAATAATTATGGCGGCCGTGGAGGATATACAGGGAAGTTTTTCCTATGGTGTCGTTTGCAGCCGAACACGAGACGCACGAGGGAACGGAAAACGCGAGAGGTTACATCCGCGGAGCATGAAAAAGCGGTTTGCCGATTAAAAAAAAAAGTATACCCAAACGACGGATAATGTGATTTATATAATACTATAATATATAGCTATTATGTTATCATATAATAGCTATATTATACGACTCCGCCCGAGTGATTAATATCATTTTTTTTTCTCTGGATACTACCCGTGACAAACATATTCATTTCAGTTATACTATATATTATGTATTATACTCGTACATACTTTATTGCCAGCTACAACCGCTGTGGTGTAGATACGCCAGTGAGCTAATTTAGAAATGTGTATTTAGGTATGTGTAAATATACTTCAGGGTATTTCGTCCGGCATGATCACCCCCTCCCTACATTTTATCCTATAATAATGCATATATTCAAATTCTGATTTGTAGAACTTTTTGGTACTCAAAATCCATAGTTTTTAAAACAGATATTTTATACCTACTATGATGTGAGGAGTGCCCTGCAAAGATTTTTGTCTTATGGAACCCTCACTTTTCTTTTAACTTGTTAAGCAGATCATTTTTTTGAAATTGTTGATGAACATCTATGTTTATTATACACAGTTTGAATGAAAACACATCAAATAACGGATCAAATATATACGTAATATATTACATTATTTTATAATGTATAATGTATAGTATAATAATATATTACAAATATTACACTGGGGGGCGGAGTGGCCGAGGGGACTAAGGCGTCGGCCGCGAAGCACACCGACGCCGGTTCGATACCTCGGCCATGTGCTGCATTTTCTTCGGGCAAGTCACAGTGTCCGGAGAACAAGTGCCGCCATCTCCCAACCGGGCATGGCAGATACTTACGGACGCCCAAATCAAAAATTCTGCCAAAATAAACACACACGTGTTCCTCCCCCCTACCAACAAAAAACCTACAAACAAAACAAAAAATAGCTTATGGCCTAGTTGCGGGCTCAAGCCAAGCTCAAAAAAATAAAAAATAAAAAAAAAATAGTACTACATTAAAATATATATATCTAATATATATGAAGTATATAATATGATAAACTGAAAGGTAGGTAATGGTGAATGCATACAATGCCCTAAAAAGTAGTAATGTCGTATCATGTACAACATAACGTATCATGTACGTATAACAGCAAAATTCAGACGATAATTCAAAATAATTGATATTTATAGGATACGCAAATAGATACTCAACACGCTTGAAGTTGATAGACAGATCATTTCGATTTAGCCTCCACAAAGAGAAGCAACTGAATAGTGTAATAATACTTAGTTTTTATCGGTACATTACAATTGTATTGTACCTTGCATTATATAAACTGCAGTACCTCGGGCGGTCGTAAGTGCCGGATAATTCATCTGCAAATCGTGACCCGAAAAACATGCACCGAGGTGGGTTGGCACGCAGTATATTATGCATGTATGAGAGTATTATATTATTATGTTAACATATCGCGCCAAATGAATGCATCCGAAGATAACAGTGATAGGATATATTATTTTCATCTGAGGTCATGGACAAGAAGAGTTTCAACTTCGATAATATTATATAGGTATAAGTGCAACGAAAACATTTTTTATATTGTTATGATATAATGTCATCAAGTGGTAATAATGGTGTACGCATAATATATAGGTAAGATTATGTTTTGGTTAATATTATATTCAGCAAATTCTGAAGTGTATAATACCTATTACATTACCTACTTTTGTCGTTAAAATATAGACAACGTCAGACTTAATTTGCATACAAAAGAAACGTGTATGTAAACATATATTTACTTATTAAATAAATATATAATAATAGAAATAGAAATATACTCTTACATTATAATATGATGAACATAACGGTATAGTCGTGTATTTGTCGAGAATTCGATATTACTTGGATTTCGATCCGAGAACGAACCCTGTCTGTTTTTTTATCTAGACTCTAGACCGTCATCCATCGGTACAGGTATTTTCCTTCGACGATCGAGGAAATGACTAGTAACTATCTACCGAGTTTATCGAAAAGTGATATTTTCATAACAGCTATATAGTCACGCCATTTAGACTGAATATTTACCAATCTATTCAAAGGTACTCACGGGACTTTTTCGTGAGCAATCGTTCTACTATACCTTCTACCCGAAATTATAATGTTTGAAAAATCAATTTTCAAGACCGCACCGTAAGACCATAATATTACCCATCATCGCGTCGTTCCGCGGGCACTATGTGTCGGTTAACTGCTGGTAATCGCGTTTCACCCGGTGATGAAGAGAGCGGGCGTCGACCGATTTTCCATCGAACCCACGTAAGTATATTATACGACACGCGGTGCCGATTTTTGACGTCTAGCGTCGCCATTTCCGGTCCGTCGGACCCACCACGCCGCTCGTTTCCGGTCACCCCTCCCCTCTATGCGAATAGTGAACCTATATACCTCGAACAACGACATGTGACTTGAAAATCAAAAGGCAGCCCGTGCCGCGCCGTCGTAACGCGAGTAGTGCCGCCCTCTATACCTCTCTTCGGGGAGAGTGCACTCGAGTCGCGCGAGCGATGTGTAATTTGAAAATAATAATAATAGCAGGCGACCTGTGTGCGCGCGTCACAATTCACGCGCGGCAATTATAATCTCGAGTGTCAAAACGCAAACGCAAAAACGCCCCACCGGACGGTATATACATAATATTATGCAGCCCCAACTCCCCGACCAACCTCGAGGGATGACGTAGTGATGCAGTTCGCTCACAATTATGCATGCATATATTATTATTATTATTATGTGCGTAGAGTGGCCCGGAAGTTGATGCGCATTTCCGCGTAGATTATATTATATATGGTAGTATATATATAGATATACGCCAATTCCGACAGCCGTAGGCCATATATATATATATGCGAATTCGCGGTATGATACTGCAGTAACGATATATAATATATATTATACGTATAGGTACTTATTCTGCACTGCTCTCTATTCAATCGAAATACTCGTATATTATATTATTATGCATGGAACCTAGTTATTGTCTAGTAGCCTGTACTTAAGTATCTAAACTGCATAGTTATGTAAGTGTGTTTTGGGTTTCAACTGAATACTGACTATATAGTATATTATATATTATAGACATTCGGGTAACACTGCACAATCACGAGCTTTCCTAAAAAAGTTTACATATTTTATTTTTAATAGGACCAGTAAATTGTATTTGGGTTTTTTTTTTAACTGAGTTCCGATTACTAATTGTTGTTCCCTAATATACAGAAATAAAAATACTTTTTTTTAACCTATAGGTACTTTTGTTTTATACCTAATTCACTTTATATATTTTAGGTGGACGTACTTATACTGCAGTGAGGAACGGTTAAATGTTTTGAATTCGAAATATGGATGACGAGGTCGTGCACAAACATTTTATCTGAAAATTAATATCTACGTACGTTTGATTTCATATTGTCATCGATGACAATATAAGAAGAGACGCCCATTTTACCATACTATAAAGCTACCCCGGAAGTGCGGTAAATCGCGGTGCCTTACATAATGTGCAAAACACGAACACGGTACAGAAACGGAAGCCGCTACGTGTAAAGTACCTACATTGAAATCGGGAATGTGATCGAACTTCAACTTTTAATATTTCGATAACGGCCGATCAAAACACATTACCCACTCTCTCGTACTACTTTTTCATCTAATTTATAATATTATTATAATATGCGTAATATTGTAATTGCACATTATATGTTTGATTTGGAGACGATTTTATAAAAGTATTTACACACCCGCATCTGGAAACAGTCGGACGGACCACGCAAGACATAATATTTTTATTTTATATTTTATTACCTAGTATAGGTATACTGACCTATATTAGATTAAAAAAAAAACCACTTAGGTGAACATGTAATCGTCACCAGATAAGTTTTAAAATCTATTCGAAAATAACGTAATTTATAATAACGTTCCACATTTTTCATTATACTCGATACCGCACAGCGAATCGTATACGAGTAACTGTTCATCATATTGATATCAAGTTTATTTCTTCACAAAATAATCGCTTTGCTATATTATGTTTACAGCGATGAAAGTCAGGAATTTAGGGTATTACCTTTATTTAGTGGTTTTACCTTTAGAATTAAAGTTTCTTGTATCTAATTATTATTTACATGGGGAAAAAAATGGGATTATGCGGTTTTCCAAATGATTCAAAAAGAATAAATCAAGCATAAGGTCAAATCAGATGAAGTGCTGTCGTATCGTGTACTTTGGGGATTTATCTACAAACATTTGGCACGGTTAAGTGTTGTAAGAAAAAAGTTACATTTTAAATAACTGCAAAAATTAACAGCGCTTGAACTATTCAATGTAAAGCCAAAAAGTGCCCTGATTTTAAAAACGAATACAACCGAAATAAGTTTGGTAAATAACTTCAAACTAACGTTGCCAAATATTAATGCATTTACCTCACAAAAAAAGTGTTAATTTGAAAAACAAACATTATTGTACAATACATTCACAACACACGCATCCATTAATGTATACTGTATAAAAAACCATTACGGAAATTCAAATATTTTTTACAACTGCAAGGCGCATCACATTAAATGAACAAAAAGCGACTAACTAAAAATCTCAAGTTGCTTTGAATATTGTTATAAGTATAATCAGTTTTGTTGTTTTATTAGTAAAACGTGACTTCACAACACCGCATTAAACAATTGTTTATTTTTTTCTTGTTACTCACAAATAAACGATACAACTATCAACATAAGCGTAAATGCGACATATTATTATGTATTTAGGTAAACGTTGAATATTATATTTCAATTACAAACTCATTTTTTTTCGAATTTATTTTTCTTGAAAACACAATGAAGTATCCTGGCTATACGGAGAACCTGAAGTTAGTATAGTATGAAATTTAATAATCTGACGTACAAGTAAAATCATTTTTCTCCGCAGACATTATTTGCATCATTATAACGTACCGTGATAGAACTCACTGACTTTGTTTATTAATTTGTTTTATATTTAGGTGAAGGAGTATAGGTATATGAACCCATTTTCGAGAACACTACCATCGCGTTACTGACAGATCAGTAATGAGTATACTCCAAAAGTCCGACCCCACCATCGAATAACTTTACCGAAATTTTGATTTAATTTATAAAATGTCTACTGCTTATATCGATTATTATTTTCGAAGTAAAGGCGACAAAAATATTTCATTATACCACTGTATTTTACCATATTATTATAATATATCGACGATTGTCGAGGCTAACGACGAAACATAATCTGGCGAATTTCAATTCGTCAATCGTTTGATTTTTCTTCTTCTTAACATATACATGCATATTTTAATCAATACATAGTTTATACAACGGGAAAATAAATTGTTCTAAGAAAAAAAAATGGTATTTATAGCAACGCATCATAACACTATAGTAATATTATACACCCACTCACTGCGAACAGGTACATTTCACGTGGGCCCGGCTGGGGCGGGAGCTGCTGAACGTGGCCGCCATCGCAGACATTTCGCGTCGATTTCTTTGTAGTCCGATCCTCGACGTTTTGACCTTTCCAAATACTCGTCAATCACTTCCTGTGAACAGATTTCAACTTTAAAAAAAAAAATCCACGTCATATAGGTACAAGGGCGAGTTAATATCCGGACAACATATTATTATGGGTGTAAAGTAGTGTAACGGTATTTTTTTTTAATTGCATATCTGTAGACAAGTTAGGCGTTCAATGCAATGCTGCAATTGCGATATTGCTACAATAATCTCATCACTCATCATCAGTAACCGATACTTCTGTATTATTTTTATATTATCGTACCGATTCGAAAAGACGAGAACAAATGATACTAATGATAAATAATATATTTCATACGGGTATCTATTATAATAGTTAACAATAAATTATAAATACATACGAAGTGTGAGACGTTTATTAAAATGTATATTTAAACTTTAAATATAGATCCAAGGCTCCAAATAAATTTAGCGTAATTATTACACTGTAATAACAAGAGAGAATTGTCGGTAAAAAAAAATAGATGAAAAAAGACCGACCCGGTAGAACGGAAATGTCAGGACGAGCACGGTTTTCATACGCCTATAGTTCTGTGTTCGTTTTCATTGAAATGATTGCAATGTTGAATAAATAATAAATTCCAATCACGACCTATGATATTAGGTTTTCAATGGAAAATCAGTGTTATTAGTTGTCCGCAGCATCATCGAATGCGACAGTTTCCGAACCCAATTGCGTTCTTCTTATAATCTAAATATCTAATATAATAATATGATTCACTACGGTGTAATGTATACGATTCGATAACGTAACCAGAATAGCGTGGTGTAAATGTACAACAATATTGTATGACATTATCACATACCCATCGGATTCTTTTAAAGGAATTTAAAATTGACAGTGATCAAGCACTACGTAAAAATATAAACTTGTCAGAACAGATATAAGCGGCGGCCGACATACTACGCGATGGCTATCGTACTTGGTTGGTAAGTAGATTTTGTATAACATAGATGAGTGATAATAATTAAATATAATTATGGCGCGTAGGCACATTTTAGTATGATAGTTGATTCGATTTATGTAGATCATTGAAGAATGCGTACGAAAATTGTAATGACTATAGTTTTAATTAAAAAATAAAAACGGCCACCCGGATTAGGTTAGCCCGGCCATCCGGGCTCCGGATTGACAACTAGACAAGTCAAACTATCTAGGATGGCTATACGCATTATTGAGTAATGAAACGGTTCTATAGGCTTTATAAAGTTTAATTAAGTCAAGTACCAAGTGACTACGTTCAACACTGCATTGTTGATCAAATTTTGAAAAATTACAAGCGCGCAAACTACAATAGCATACAGAATAAAATTAATGGCAATTCGAAAAAAAAAGATCAAGTTAAATTTACTAGTGTTATATGTAATAAATGAGTATATAAATATATATACCTACGCAATACGCAAGGATCAATCGGTTTTTTTTTTATTTGAAATAAGATAGAAAACGTGTAGAAAAGTATATAAAACAACATTTTTAATAATTCAACAACATTTTAGATTTTCAGTGAAGTGTGGAAGCAGCTGAGTTATTGGTTTTATAGTAGGTACCTATACATTTTACATGTATACGTGTCTCAACCACCAGCAATATATCGAATCGCCGACCGCTATATACGGCAGCGGCGAGTAGGTACGTATTTGCTCGCTCAAAAGTTTTTTTTTTTGGTAAATTTATCATACATAGGTACTTCAATCCTTTCATGTTAAGTAAACTTAATGTATAGATAGATACAGTCGATATTGATACAACTCCATATTATGTTTGTAAAAACCGCGATTAATGGGTAGGTACATATAAGGTAGCAAAAATTGGTTTTTTAGAAAACCGTCAGTGACCGCATGTGTCTATAGAATCTAGATAGAATACATATTTTTTTTTATTATCGTGGTTGTATTTGTAACTGTTCTAAATAACTCATTCAACAAAACATAATATTGATGTTAATATTTTTAAAATATAGGTACCTAGTCTAAAAGGTAAAAATCGTCAATATTACCTATAGGTATCTTTTTATTTTGCTAAATTGTTAGTAAAGGTTTTGTAAAAATGAAGAAATTATATTTCCATGTAGGTGCATTAAATGTGTTACGTAAAATTACAATTACAGTATAATTTGGAAAGCGAAGGAAAAAACTCTAACAAAGTAAATTGCAATATACATAAATATTTTTTTTTTTTTTAGTGATCAACAAAGTTATAACACGCTATTTTCTGCACGCGATATTGTTAGGTACAAGAAAATATAATGAAAGTATAGTCACAAGAAAATGTCAGTGATTAAACAGGTTCTTAATTCACTAATATATAATAATAATAATAATAATAAAGAAAAACCTAGCCATTCATAAAAAAACCAAACCATGATTTGATCCCATTGTTTTTTTAAATGCATCTGATACATTACAAATTCAGACCAAATGAATTAAATCATCTTAAAATTTCACATTACAACATATAAATACCGTTAATTAATTTTTATTCCAGTCATTAAAATAATATGATAATTTATTGATAATTTCAATCTTTCTTGCTCCATTCGCCAAACGTGAATTTATAACTAGGTATGCAATAAATCAGATTTTTGTAATTTGATAAATATTGAACAACCAATGTCCAGTTAATAATGTAATACCTAGAGTTATTCAATTATTTTTAATTAATGGACGGTTTAATGTGTTAAATACTTTTTTTATTTTTAAATGTATGTTCCTTGACGAGTCAAAAAGTGTATGCGTTTTATATCTACTTGATTAAGAGGTTTAAATAAGTTAATAATGAAATGGAAAATTAACCAAATACAAAATGTAATAGTTATTATAATTTTTGTTAAAACAAATGCATTGTATAATATTTAATGATATATAAGTTTTTTATAGCACAATAGATACAATTCAATGAATTGGGTATACCATTTCTTAAAACGTTGAAAAAATTATAATTTTAAAACTAAACTGCAGTAAAGTACAAATATATAAAACATAACCGTACGTTTATTATTATTTATTCTCATATTTGCTTAGGTCAATAAATACAAAGTATAAGCGATTTGTCTCAAAGTTAAATTAATTTTTCCGAGCTAGCTACGAATCTGTAGCTACGGCCCTGTATACACTATACATAATTGATTAATAATCAAGTATTATGGAAAGAATATAAACTTTTAGTGGATGGCACTTAATACTTATACGAGGTTTATATTTTCCAATTAGTTATTATTAATTATAAAGTAAATAAAGCCGAAGGGATGGTTAAGGGCCTGGGTTAAATATTATATTCCTGCAACATAACTTTAAATATAAATTTGATGCCAACCTGCTGCAATAGGGTGTATTATGTAAAAATGTCAAATTAAAAAATACCTTCCTACTTATATGATATACTGGAAATAATTATGTGAAGAAAAGGTATTTTTAAAAATGGTTACAATAAATATATCGAATATAAAAATACGATGTATAAAAAGAAGTTTAGGATAATATGTATTACGTACCTATATCATGTAAGTACTTATGTAACTTTAGACGATAAAGTACACGATCATGGTTTAGATCAAAGTTGAGAATAATTCGAAATAGAATATACATTGTACTGCCTTAAGACGTTGCAAAATAAAAAATACCCTAAGATTGTGCATTATAATATTTTAGTTTTAAAAGTGCTTAGATGCTTAAAAAATATATCAAATATGTATAATATATAATATATATATATTGTAATATTATGTAGTATATAGTCTTCCATGTAGGGAGCCAGTAGCCACGATATCGATTTTCATGGATGGAATTTTATATCAGTGTCCGTAACTTAATACTAAAACGGTTGCGTTTAAAACGATCAGGTTAATAATATATTATGTATATACATGCATACGCATATTTTTTTTTGTTACGCTTAACACTATAGGCCGTAAATATTAACACATGTTCATCTAATGCTAATTATTATATACCTATATTATGTATAATATTTAAAAAATGACACGCTAGAGAGGAACTCGAACCGTCACCACAACAGTATCCGAAATATAAACAGTAAACACGATAAGATACGAGTAATCAAATTTCCGAAGAATAAAAATAAAAAAACTAAACAAGATTCTACTTATAAAACCGTTAACCGTAAAATAATATTTTGTGTCTCGCATTAAAACGCGTTGATGGCTCTGAAAATGGCGTAAACAAAACGTCCGTGTCCGCCGAAAATTATATTCGGACCCTTATGGAAACCGTTTTACGTCATGTCGTCCCACGTCCGACACGCTCTTTCATATATATACCAACATTGTAAATAAAGACCAATGCAAAAAAAACAACACTACTTTACACTACTTCACTGGAAAGAAAAAAAGTGGGTAAATGGATGTCGCTCTGCTGTACAGTAGGTTACAAGTGGGGCCATGTATAAAGGATTGTATTAAACTTGAATTCAATGATATAATATCATTGTATAAGAAAAACCATTCTGAGCGGAGACGGTTTGTCAGTCTGGATATTGTTATTGTTTATTATATCCTGTAAGTTGAATTTATATTACAATAGGTATATTATTATTTTTTATTCGTTTCTATGATGGTGATAGACAAAGCGTTAGAAATTAAAATCCCATTTTTAGAGGTTTTTCGTAATTTTTCAGTGGTTTTTTCTGTGGCATTAAATAACTATTGATAAAATCGAAAAATGCCCTTTCTAAAGTATACCATCTTGATCCAATTTGGTAAAAGATTAGGTACTATATATGTCGAAATCGAAGCACCCCTTCTGGTAGGTAGATATTTTGTATACAGAATAAAAAAAAAAAAAAAAACACCATTCCGCTCAGAATCTAAAATGAAATAATTCGACACAAGTTAGTACTTCGTAGTAGAGCGTGTTTTAGTTTAACAGACCATATATATAATATTTAAAAATAATATTTTTATATATGACATTATCATACAGAGAATTTGATATGATTGGTGTTTCAGACTTTCAGTCGCATCGGCACGACAGTATTTTGGCGCTATAGTTGGACATTACATTATAATATATGTGAAAGTAATAATAATATATATTATCACGGTGTAGAAGATATCTTAAACAATAGCGTAACCGAATCTGCTGCGGATAATGTGCGGACTGCAATTTCCGGACGCGCACAAGATAAAAGTATAAATCCTTATTTACGGTCTCGACGTCGCAGCAGTTGTGGTACAATGATATTACTATCCGTACGTCCATCTATAACTATCCGTCTTTACCGGACACACCCTCCTTGCTCTGTTGTCCCTTAACCATGGTTTATTTTTTTTTTACCTCGAGACGACGGACGGGTTTTTTTTTCGTCCCTCTTACCCGACCGCAGTCACGATAATAATATATCGACAGTTCTCTGTAGCGTATAATACCGGAATGACATAGGCACTATCGGTCACATATCGCGTCGTATACATCTTATTTGATGATTGTTTGTTTTTATAATATCCAAACGGATACATGTGAACATGGGAGGACTTGTTATTTTTGGTTCAGGGTGAAAAATCAATTAAGGGCCAGCACATTGTTTTCAAACTTATTGAAATTTAGGAAAGAGTTGTACATCACAATAAGAGTAAAATCTAAGAAAGGGCACGACAGTGGCAATCGGGACCAGGATCATAAACAAGAATGGGTGCCCGGGGTGCCAATCGGTTTATAATACCCTAGGCCGGACTGCCCCTGTATGCGAATTCGTCGAGACTATATATTTTAATAATATCTATATTAATAAAAAGCAACGAGTGCTTGTGTGCATGTAAGCGATCCAAAGTCAAGTCTATCGCACTCGTATGGTTCTGAATTTCGGTACATATAGGTATCCCTAATTCTATATTAAATACCTACCCGAGAATGTGCAATTAAAAAATATGGGTAGTTAACATTTAACGGAGCTTGAGGCAGGGTAAATCCACTGGTATAATTTAATACTTCACGGGCAACGGCGTGGTGCAGGGTCAGCTATATAATTAATAAAAATTCATATTGTAAAATCAAAGGTTTAAAACAACCTTTATATGCAAATATTAAAATTTTAAATGTTCGTCCATAGATTCAGCAAGAAAATCGCTTTTGACATGACTTTAGACTTGTGATTTATATTTGGTAAAAACAGCCCAAATAACCACGTTGAAAGTCTGTGCATTTAACAGTTAACGGAGTTTAAGAAGCAGTAAATCCATCACGGGTTTTTTTTATTCGTCACGAAGAAACGCTAGGATCAGCCATTAAATATTATAATAATATGTGCAGTACAACGAGTACGTATCATATGCTGTATATACGATATACGTACGGTATATAAATTGACAAAGAGGGGGGGATAGAGAGAGTGAGAGGGTGGGATAGAGACCGGCAGGTCGTTGGAACGTAAAATATCACGAATACATATTTTGATGCGTAAGGGTGTCGGGCGCCCGAGGGCTATCTAAACCTGACCATCAGGACATTCCTACATTATGCGTAGGTATATTGTATATAACCTGTACAATAGGTATATTGTAGAGTGTATACGATGTGACTGCAGCGAGTTTACCGATATCATATTATTATTGTAATGCAACGAGCCAATATATGCACTACAAACGAGACGAGACGGCAGCGGATGTTGAACGATATTTTGCACACTGCTCGTATTATATTATATAATATACATACGCATATCATTGTATGGGCTGCAGCCTTGCAGATATCGCGAATCTAATATACATAATAATAACAGACACTAAGTATATCATATTGAAATGTGCAGTAATCAATACTTATTGATTGTCACCCGCCAGTACGTTTCACGCCATGGGACCAAACTGTAGAGAGGTGTGAAAATGATTTCTGCACATATTATAAATATTGCACATCTATCGTTATTGTTTAATTATACTCGAGTAACGTGGCGATTATGCAATTACAACAATATCGTCTCATAATATATTACATGAACATCTAGATGTAAGCTAGATGAAGAGTTTTTAAACATACAATATAGTTCGGATTTACGATGGCAAACTGCCGTCTCAACATGTGTGCACATTCGTATGCGCCACACTGCCATGGCCGAGTTAATGGGCGAATAATAAGCATTTGAACCGTCGTGCCTCAGCTTAGTAAAATAACAGGGCTCCCATATACCTATGTAAATAAATAATATCATTATAATTTATCATAAAAAAGAGACAGTTTGACATTATCACTACCTATATATGCGTATAGTGTGCACGAACAATCAGAGTAATATACATGACAGCAAATAGCAATGCAAGGTTCTATAGATTCTTACCACGATTGCTTGAGATATACTGTGCGCTACTTACATATTTTAATCTATATTATAGGTGAAGATCAGAGGAGTTGCAGCGTGTTTAGAAAAAAGGTTCACGCGTGCGTGTTGAAATCCTAAGTTAAACGTTTATAATAATTAGGTATCTATTTAGAATAGTACATTCGACATACAGTTTCTAGTGTTTTTTTTAAAATTACTTACCTATTTAAATTTTATATAGAAAAAAATTGCATTTTTAGCTAAGGTATTTCTATCGTTCATTTTATTTCATATATAGGTAATATTATATTATGCCCAATTAATATTATAGAAGATTGAAAATAAAATGAATTGAGCGAGAAATGCGTACAGTTAGGTTAGCAGAATTGACTATAATTAATGTATTATAGCTATATTATATACAAACTCGTATCCCTCTATTATTTATATAATAATAGGCGTCTCTCGACTTGAATATAATAGACAAGTACCTATTCTGTAGTACCTACCTATCCATAATGGATATTGAGTGGTAAACGGCGAGTGGATGGAACACGGGAATAACATTAAAGGCTATTTTATCAGTAGCCAGTTAGCTCGTAATTTAACTAATCTAGGTTTAATTATAACTTGAAGTTAATTTCGATCGCTATATTAATAAAATTGAATAATGGTTTTGAAGAGTTAAACAGGGCCCTGTCGGCTAAAGTTATATTTACCATTAAAATCCATAGTTTTTATGTTACCGAAATTCAATTTAAATATCAACCAAAGGTTTTTGGATATATCTATGTATAAAGACATATTGTATATACCAAATAACAACAAAATATAATTGACAGTTAAATTTAATTAAAAAAAGTCCAAATGATAAAACCAGTGTTTTCAAATGTGGACAATTTTTCAAGTAAACGTTATTATTAACGTTCGTAGACTATTCAGTATGATATTTTGTTCATTAGTCAGTAACCACTAATCATTATTACTCTTCTAATGGATAATTTTAAAAACAAATAATTAAATACAGACCTTTCCTAACCAACTAGAATATAAAAAAAACCACTCATTGGTTCACAAATTCAATGAAGGGAAGCAATGTTGGTTTTTTAAGTGATATTTTTGGACGATTAAATGAGTTGAGAATAAATTAATATTTAAATGCAAAAGAAGAATCGGACCACGGTTAAAGTTGGCCGAACTTAGAAGAAAAATAGATTCATTTAAAAATTGATATATTTTCTCCTCTAAGTGGATTTGTCGAAGAATCAACCAAACTTCCTATATATGGCTTAAAATGTCTTCTCAGAGATGATTCTTGGAAAACTTACAGTTAGAACAGTAGTTATTTAATCAAAGTTGAAAGTATAGAAATCACATTGATTCTTGAACGATAATATGCATGAGGGTGTACTCTCAATGAATATTCATCCCAACATTTTAGATAATGTTGAAAGTGTTCAACATCAAAGAAGTCAAATTAAGTGTATGGTTCTTTGTTAAATCTTAAATGCATAATGTATTAATTTCCATAATATTTTCAGTTACAAGTATTGATCAGTCTCTTATTTTATTTTACTTTAGGTGTTTGTAAAAAGATAAGCTAACATAATATTTTTATTGTTTTATATTATAATGGAAAATTTGATTTGCAATTATGATTTTTTTAAAGTTGCGCTAACTTAAATTAAATATTTGTCCTTATAAAGGTTGGGAACTACTACTCTACATGCGTATAATATTAGAAATTATTATTTTATTTTTTATCGAAAACTAGTTTTAACATGACTAACATTGAATGTGTTCGTATACGGTGTTTGAGTTTTAAAATGTTTTATTCTTAATGTACAAGATTATGCATTGGTTTTCGAATGGATATTAAATAGCTACCGTATTAACTGTGTTTGTGTATATTAAAGGTTCAGATTTTCTCAAACAAAGTACACATTAAACTAAATATTATCAAACAATACAAATCGGATCGGAGCTAATGGATTCGATTATAGAGGTTCTATTGAAAAACTCAAAAAAATACATAAAATGTTATTTATCGAATCCTTTGATGAAACAAATTTCATAAGTTAAACTCTTAATAAATTGTTTCTTTGAACAGTCTACAAAAGTTTTAATAAAGGGGTAAACGTCATTAGGTCTCAGAAAATCTATTACTTAGTCGAGTCACAACCATACTGCCATATAATATTGAAAAGGCTTTATGTAAGCCATTAATAGTTTACATCAAGTATTTAATAACTTTAAACGACATTCTTTTAATATTCCGACATTTGAACATCGGTGATTTTCCATTATCTAAAATTATTTCATAAAACATAGTCTCATTTGTCTTAGTAGCAAAAACACAAATATTAGAAGTTTGGAATATATTTATTTATGTAATTAATTTAATAAATTAGTTTATAATATGTTTATTTTTGTATAAAATGAAGAAGTGAAAAAAACAATTCTGTAATATTGTGCACAAAGATTATTACATGAATTCGCGTTATGATTTATAATAATAAACCTTCATTTGCTTAACGAATAATAATAACAACAACAAAATCGATACTTCGTTATTGACAAAACAAAATTGGATTATAAAATAAATAAACTGATGTCTCGCATTGCGGGGGAAATAAAAATACCGAACAGTCAAACGATGACGACGAATACCCATCGTCTCTACAGACACGTGTAACCAGTGACTTTAGCAGTTCAAGCAACTTGGGATCTGTGTAAGTTGCTAAATTCATTTTGGGTGCTAAAGGAGGACAAACACTAAGTCGCGTTTTCACTGAAACTGTAAGTCAACAGCCAATTGATTTACATTTAATCAACTGCCGAAAGCTGTTCAAAACTGAGTCAATAGACACTTGATTTTTCTCAATCATCAGCTGTAGGCGTACATAATTAATTGCCATGGTGTATCTGCAGCAACTGTAACTATTTATTCATTTTCTGGTTATACGTATCTCCAGACAGTATCAAAAATATAAGTACCACGCTCGAGCGAAGGTAATAATTAGGACCTTTACCGAAGTTCATTACCAGCAGTGTTGTAAGATATCATTTTTAAAAGAATTCAAGTACAGTTGCAGAAATTTACTTCGAAAAGATTTTAGTATACGTATATTTGAATACTAGGTTAAAAAAATTATTATAGTACAAGTGCATATACTAATTAAATATAGGTACCTACCTACCTACGTACTTAACATTTACCTTAACATAAAATCAGTTATCAAAACATTAAGTTTGTTGGCATTTAATTTGTTTTAAATGTCATAGGGACATACTGCACTTTGTTTGGTGTAGGTATATTACTATATACTATATTTCTCACCTTATTTCTTTATTTGAAAGGAAACCGTATGATTTGATAGCTTCAATTGGCTAGTTCGTTTATAATTTATTTTGTTATAGGTGCATGTAATTAATAACGTATTACACAAATTAACTTGAAAAACATAAATTCAAGTGAAAGAAAGTAAATAAATGTATAAACGTACTTATTTAGAGTAAAATAATGTATATTTTGGATGTAGCCAATAAATACCATTTAATAGCCTAATACAGATGACACTAATAGATATAGCGACTATAAGTTTTTTTTTTTTTGTTATTAACAAGGTTTAACGATATTACGATTTATCTACTTAATCTATAAATCGGCAGTCCAATCATTTCCTGTTAATTGGTCGTCGTACAATATATGTTAATGGTGCTAAGATCCTGTTAATACTTGAAGGATTTAAAACTTAATAGGTTTATGTTGATTATTTTCTCTTTGATTTTAAATGATGTGTAGGTACCAATATCAATTATTTTATTAAAACTTTCTCAATGTAACAATATTATTTAGTTTTTATTTATTGATAATCGATAGAGCAGGTAATATTACGGTTAAGAGGACATCACACCAGCATGTGTGGTCTCCATCTTACAATTATTAATGAACAATGCGTGTGTGACGTCCTCTTAACAAAATATTATACAAAAAAATATAAAAATATAGAAAGTTTCTCGATAGAATAATTATATTCAGTTTAGATTATGATTTTGCATTGATACCAGAAGCCGACGATTCGTAATGTAGTTGCAGTAATTTTATAAATAAACATTCATATTATGATTGTAAACCTATATCTCATTCTTATCAGTGTAGCATTTTTGAAACTGAAAAAATAGTTTAGAATATGTATACATAAATAAGAGAATAAAAACAAAACTGATCAAGTCATCTATAATACGAGCTTGTAAAAATTGAATTATATCACAATCATATAGATAGTTTTTTATTGTCATCGATCAAGCTACAATATTTTCAACTTGAAGATTTCAACAATAATACATTGTGGTTGCTTTTATTGTGCCGCAAAAACAGTCAATGAAGTATTAATGAAAAAATATGAGACCACAAGTAGAATAATAATTTCAATAGTAATTATTAATTAACTATGAATGTTCTGTCATTTTTACCTCTGTTGGATGTTTGAGAATTGGACACGTTTTGTAAATCATGTAAGTTACATATAAATATCAATTGCAGATTCTACATTTGCATGAATACTTAGGTCTGTACCTTAAGGAAAACTAGATTAGGGAGTAGTGAAGTTAAAAAGAAACGGCGATATCAATTACGGAACCAAAATTAATATTTTTCACAAAAATTGAATGAGAACTATAGTTATCGGCCAAGTAAAAATCCTAGAGTTTAGATGAACCAAGAAAAACAAACAGATACACATAATATATTAAAAGCGTAAACCTGAAGTTCAATAATAAAGAATAATAAGTGCTTAGTGCTTAATAATAATATAAGAATATTGGTCATATTTAACGAAAATATTTGGAATTAAAATATGTTAATATTTTGCACTTTTCATTACTAAAGAAATCAGTTTAATTAAAATATATCATGACTACATAATCTAAAATATATATAAATGAAAACATGTTGAAAATAAGTTTTGTAGATTCTTAGCAAGACGTACAATGAATAGCTTACAATGAAGTTATAGAATATTTTTTCTGTGATCAATATATTTTATTTTTCGAGGAGTCAGCTTAAAAAGTTTTTAGTAAACAATGTTTCCATTTTTTCCCCTTAAATTATCCACATCGCAACCAGTACCGAAAATTATATTTGTCGTTTATTATGTGGACAAATGTCACCGAATCGATGTGTGTTTTACACGATAATGATATATATCGTATCATAGCGTCGCAGACGAGCACATTAATAGTACAATAATGATTTGTCGACTGCCCTGCAATTCGGGTATATCAAATGGGACTTCCGCTGTATGTGCGCGCGCACATCATATTATATGAGCCATACTACACTGCACACAAGTTTTGCCCACGCCAAAAAGCTAGTCCACACGTGGCTGAACTATTATAAAACAACTATTTAACATAATATAATAACTATAATAATAATAATAATAATAATAATAATAATAATAAGTGTGTAGGTCAGCTACGAGGCGTCCGCTTAAGTTAATTATTATGTGTTATTTTAAAGGAGGGACGTGCGACCAATATACATGCCACAGCTTCTACTGCATTTCTAAAACATTTTAATTTTCATCATTGTTGTTATTACTATTATTATTAATATTATTTATTACTATTTGTTAATACATTATTACTGATACTAATGATAATAATAATAATCGGTGGAAACCACACAGTCGTAAAACATTTTCATACTGTTAACCGTAACATATATTCCTTGACCACACAATATAACATTGTTGTACGTGTACGTTATAATATAATAAACGATATAATAATACGAGACACGTTTATTGTCCACTGAATTACTCCCGTCACCAAAATACCAAAATACCAAAAATAAACATGTACGTATTACCTACTTAATATATTGTGAATTCTCTATAGAAACTACCACCAGAAAAACTGGTTATGTAAATTGGTTCTTTTAAAGCCATTATAGATTCAATTAGATATAAGATTATACTTTGATATTTAGACTTTTTAAACGCCGATAATATAAGTCTAATAAGAAATAAAAAAAAAACTTGAACAAATTGAACTTTCTGAAACTTTAGAAATTTGAACATTATTCATTATTTTGAATTTAAACTGCAGATGCATGCAAATTTTAATATGAAACACAGTAACGAAATATATAATAAAAGAAATTATGTATAAGAATAAAATTGAGCTACTTACTCGAATTAGCAAATTAGGTATTATGTTTTATATAAGTAAATAAACAGAGAGTAAATTATGTTGATTTAAACAAACACTACAAACAGGCAATTATAAGTTATAAGTTATAACTATACAATTTAACAGAAAAACGTTTTACCAAGAACAAACACAGTAAAATAGCGTACAGTATATGATTATAATAAGCATAACATTTATCTTGAACCTCGACAGATTACTACGAACTATTAAATTAAAAGTACCTAGACATGAATTGTGGAAGTAAAATAATTTACGATAAAATTTGGCAGTAAAAATAAAAGAACAATGTTTCAGACATATTATAAGTATGGGTAATTATTATTTTACAAGACGACAAGTATCATGCATTGAAAATTAATATTTACCATGCGAAAATATGACGTAAGTGGAAAATAAGACGCCTTATAACGGAGACTATAGATTTCTAATGTGATAATAATTATAAAGAAAATATTATTTTCTTAATATTAATAATAATATAATAAAGAATAGGGGTTCTCTTTTATAGGTATTTATCTAGAACCTTTTCAGTTTTCGAGTATGTACTATAGTCTGGAGCAAGGACTATGTCCATTGTTACACAAATCCGGCTCGTATTTTTATATAATAATACAGTTTTTCGAAAAGCTACGTTTTGAAAATAATGTTATAAATCAGTAAATTTTATTATAATATTTGCACGGCGTAGTAAAATATGATAGAACAGCTGCAGTACACTATGACAACTATACACAGAGTGATTTTTTACCACTATACAGACATTTTCTCGGTAAATTAATCTAGACACGCGGTAGCGTGTCAAGCCAAGTTCAAGCTAACAGAACTGGCGAGCAGCACCGTGTGTAATATTACACGAACCATTTGGAGCCACTTTTGACCCCCTCATAACTCAAAAACTATTCCACATAAACATGTCAAATTTGGCTCATATATTGAGACTAACGAGATACATATGTGCTCTAAATTTCATAAACACACTTCAAACCGTTATTTAGATATTAACGTCCGAAAATCGTCATTTTTATCACTGACCTACCTATAGATCAAAATTCTAACCCAGTTCCAGATGACCTAGAAAGTTCAAATTTGGCATACAGATAGGTAGTTAGGTAAATACAAAGGAAAAAATCAGAAACTTGAAAATTTTTAATTTTTAATTTTTTAATTTTTAATTTTTAATCAATTGATTTTATTATAATTTTGCAATTATTTTATCTATTATGTTTAATTTTTCAATTTATTAATGAATTGCCTCTAATTTAATGTAATGTTGACTTAAATAACCTTTCCCGTATCGCCGGTCCAAAAATACGACTAGCCGAATATGTGTCGATATTGTCGACCCGTGCGCAGCAACATACTTTTTTTCTATCTATGTATAATATTATTTTTTTTAAATATTACAATTAAAATAATTAAAAAATTATTCTTACAAATTATGAATTATCCACCCAACAGTAGAAACTACAGTCAATAAAATTATGATAATTAAAAATATACTCAAAAAGAGTTAAAATAATTGTATATTAATTTTACATATATTTTATACTCGTATACTCGTATGTAAAACGGAAAGTATTTTATAATAAATATTATTATTAATATTAGTAGGTAACTGAATTATATTATATAGTAATAAACTTTATTTATAGAATACGTCATGGATAGGTTAGGTTAGGTTATAATAATTTACATACAAAAAGTAATGATATCCTACCAAAAACATATATGTAAAATGAGAGCCAAGTTCAATACTATAATATATGCCTTGGTTGTTGACTTCAACGACAAAAGAAGTGAGATCTAAATGGGTGCCAAGTTAGGATAATATATTGAAGCCTAAGGTCTGACTTGGCTACGAATTATATATTATAGCATTTGCAAGTTCTAAAGCTTTGAGTTCTTATTTTATTCTTCGGAAAATCATCTTCACTCTTCCATTACTGTTTTAGTAGGTACTTATAATAATAATTCGTATATGAAAAGTAGCCAAGTCACACCTTAGGCTTCAATATATTATCCTAACTTGGCACCCATTTAGATCTCACTTCTTTTGTCGTTGAAGTCAACAACCAAGGCATATATTATAGTATTGAACTTGGCTCTCATTTTACATATATGTTTTTGGTAGGATATATATTTTCACAAACCCACCTAATTTAAAAAATATATACTAATGTACGTACTATTTGTATAGTATACTTATATAGTTAAATATATATAGATACCAGGTTATAAGCACAATATAATATTATATTCACCAATTACGTGTCAATAAATTAGTAAAAATGAATACCTAACACACAAGAATATTAACTAACAATTGATCACATAGAAAGGCAGCGTCCCTTGCTAGTTAAGCAATTATTTATTGATTATAATTGTTACCTAAATAGGCAGATCTATATTTTAACATTTTTTTGTTTATTGAAGTATTTATGAGAATGGACGAGAGTGACATAAAAAACATAAATTTCGACAAGAACGAATTCATTACCATATTATATTGTACTTTTCCGAAGTCAATGAACTGTATAGTATTATGTATGAAAAAGTGTATTATATTCCGACCGGAAATCCAGCAGCAGATTACGGTACCAAAACAGCGAATATGTACCTATATAGATAATACTCCGTATTGAGGTTCTAAAGCTCCGGTTTAAAAGGCTTGTATTATGACATGAATACATGCACACATAACATACATATGCTAAAAATAAGATATATGGGAAGTCGTAGATATTTTGCAGGGAAGGAAGTTCAGGGGTTAAACATATGAATTTTGTATTAGCCGACCCGTCGGAATCAAATAAAATGCGAGCATTACCTGTTTCTTGAGTATGATGTGCTTTCCCTTCCAATATTTCATCATGCCGAGGGCTTGGAGCGTGCTGACTATATCATAGGAGTTGATGGCCAGCTCTTGACTCATGTCTGGAATTCAAAATTTTAAATTACGTTAACCGATTGTTTACAATATATTTCCCACGTGATTCTGTCAATGCCCGGGCGTACAGTATATTGTTATATATTGTAGTCTATTGCAACGGTCCCTGTCTTATACATAAATATAATATTATATAAATTATACACAATACGCACGGCTATCTAAATAGCATAATATAGAGCATTACGGTGTTACTCTGCACCACGAAATTGCCTGGAATTTGATATAGAAAGAATATTATAATAAATGATAATATGTAAGGTCGGCACTAACACGCTGGATAGGATTACAAACGTTTTCAATCGTGAGCGCCAAGATATCCAAAAAAAAACATTGGGTGCTCTAGGCGAAAAGCCCCAACCCTCTCATTAAAACAATAGTGTGTAAAGGCTGCAGTAATATCACTATATCAGTAATATGGCCACTTACATAAAACACAAATTACACTTATTCACTTATTATACTTACACAAAATTATTTTGCAGTACGGCCATAACATTTACCACAGAAGTCTGTTATTCTTAGTTTTAGTAGAGAAAGAACATCAGTAATTAATAGTTAAACAAAATGATAGGATCAGTTAATACTGTATCAAAAAACCCTGATAATATGTAGTTCAGATAAATCTAATTAATTATCATCGACAATACCAAACATACTAATACTTGCGCTCTATACATGAATTTCCTGTGGTTTCATCGATGATACTATCCATACATTTATTTGTTAGATAAAATACTTTTTTGAATATATATTTTTTTATATGAAAAAAAAATATTAATTATTTACAAAATTGAATTTCAATTTTTATGGAGTGCTCACCTGGGCACCCATGATTACATTGGTATACGATCTATTGTCATATAATATAAATTTATGTGAATACAATTTTAACATTAAATAGAGTCTTGTATATAAATATACCAGCTTGTGCAGTATATATAAAGGCTGTAGTTTACGATCGGACGACCCTCAAATGTATTTAATTCAAATTAAACGTCGTTTGATGGTTCGAGTATATCTGCAGTCTACAGTTTAAGGGATATACTATAAACACATTACGTTCAAGGAATTACATAATTAATTGATAATGAGGAAAATACACATTGTCATATACGTACACGAAATATACTGTAAACAATATTATAGTACACGACATTGTGTATTCGAGGGTACATCCGACGAAGCAAATAAGTAATTTAGACCGGTGATACCCGATTGAGCACGGTCGTTATCGGCCGACCTTTTAGACGACCCGATTGAGCACGATAAAAAAAAAATATATTGTGTACAACGTTGTCAGATTTTCACTAGTACCTACGTATGTTGTGTAGATAT
Source organism: Macrosiphum euphorbiae (assembly GCA_949089665.1). Taxonomy (NCBI): domain Eukaryota; kingdom Metazoa; phylum Arthropoda; class Insecta; order Hemiptera; family Aphididae; genus Macrosiphum; species Macrosiphum euphorbiae. The sequence goes on along the minus strand of CARXXK010000001.1, from coordinate 45,174,769 downwards.
TACCAATAGGTAATTACTAACATATTAGTCGAAAACGATTTTGCTATCGATCGATGGGTAGGTATACCCACGGAAGTTGAAAATAACTGGGATAGATAGGAAACCAGAATTTTATCTACAACGATTGCACTAATTTGTGATTAACTGTTATTGTATGTACCTATGCTGTAAATAAGACTTGGTCACAATCAGTCTATGGCGCCTCGTGCTCGTAGTGCGGTAGTGTGCAAATTTTACGATGGAAAAAAATGAAATAAAAATTATTTTATCCGAGAGAGGTAAAAAGTTGGCAAATGTTGGAGCTTATAAAGGCTTATCAGGAGTACTCTGAATTAAAAAATGTTGATAACCTACTTAAATACTTATTTAAAATTGTAAGTAAGTATTTAGGGAAAAAAATTTAAATTTTTATTTTTTAATTCATTTTGATTGATATTTTTCAACATTTTTTTATATTATATATTTTTATATTCAATATTTAGCGGAATAAATTGTAATTGTAATATAATATAATAAACTAACTGACGTACATATGTAATAATATGTGATTAAAATCCAATAAAATATTTTTATTTATAAACATTTACATTCAAATGTATCTTATTTTTTAAAAATAATATTCTACGATACACAATGGCAACGTCGCGTCGCACCTATTTTCGTGCTCAATCGTGTTGTTTTTGGATTTTTTTTGGGTTCCTATTGTTTGATTCCAACCATGCTCAATCGGGTTGTGAAAAAGGTCAATCGTGCTCAGTCGGGTTCCAGCCATTTAGACATACGACATATACATATACGCACTGTTTTTCACAGCATAATGCAAAGCGGAAACAATGGTGTGTGCACGTCGAAGAAGAAGTCAGGGTTGGTTGCGAAGGTTGATAAATGAACGAAAATTGCCTGTGGATGAAATCTTAAGGGTTCAAATTGCACGGACGTTATCTTTAAGACGTGGCGAAGACAAGTTGATTTTTATTTTTCGTACTCATTATCGGCCCCGGAGTAATTAAAAAAAAAAAAAAAATATCTCGGTTGAGAATATATCATTCTTAAGCTTATACATGGTTTTATACGAGTCTATAGGGATTACAATTTTTAATGATGGGAATATTTCCATTGAATATACAATGTATAATATTATATGTAACATTATGTCATTATTTATTAAATAATATATAATAATTAGAAAATTATCCTTCGGAAATAATTATTAAATGCATTTTTGTGTTTTTGTAAACGTATATACCTATATTGCTGTTTCTTAAGAATTCTAATGAAATGTATTAATTATAAAGTTAAAATAAAAAAGTACTGTTACACAATAGTTGAATGAAAGAATACATAAATAAATAAAGAGCTTGATAATACGAATATAAACAATAAAAGATGTAATTCAAAATCTTAAAACTGAAATACGAAGAGTGCACGCTTAAAAAGTATAAAATTAACTTTTATGTGTATTGAAGTACAACTTCGCTATTAAAACAAAATAAATAAGTATAATTTTAATAAGCTGTTGCAGTAGTATTTAAAATTGGGGGGTCGAAAGTTCGTGTATTTGTATGTTTATAATAATTAACGGTTATAAAAAAGAAAAAAGATCTATTCATTGGTTTTATTAAAATACCAACGGAAAAGCCTTTTTGCAGTGTAACAACAAGATATGAGAGGGGTTGAATAAAATTCAGTCAAATAGCTATACATTTGTGTGTCATATAATTATTTAATTTGCATTTTTAGTTTTTACTATAGCTTATATATTGTTTTAAATTATTTTATTTATATTTTTTTGTATATTATGGACGGAGTGATGAATGTATTGCATGTTTTAAAATGATGTGTGTGTGTCTTTTTTTGGCGTTAAAACAAATCATATTAGTGCGGTCATAAGAAATTCCCATGCAATACAGAATTGCTGTACTATAGCCACTATTTACAAGACATTCAGAAAACACGAAAAAATTATGAAAAACGGGAATACGCAAAACCAGTTATTGAAAAAAATACGATTTTGTTTTTTTGTTGTAATTCAAAAACAAATAATCCTAGCAGAATATTTTCTACTTGAAATTGTTACCAAATATATTTATAGAAGCATTTTTTACTCTAGATTTTAAAAATATTTTCCCTCTTTTTGAGCTATTTATAGAAATAAAAATTAATAAAAATTTAAAATGTTGATGAAATAAGTCGATATTGACAGTTAGGTATTTTGTAGTCATAAAGGATGACGGACCATCTACGCTCAGAGTAATTTTTCATAATAAAAATAATGAATTTTATCATTAAATCCAAATTTATAACACCCATTACAGTCACCTACTTAACACTATAATTATATACCACAGCGACTTTATCGGTTATTAGTATTATTATTGTTAAAATTATATTATTTGAGTGAAATTTTCACCAAATTTAAACATTTTCAATATGCAATTTTCGAGGTTGTGAAATAAGTGGTTAAAGAAAAATCCCCTCTGGAAATGATCCGAAAAGTTGATCATACTATTACGTTAACATGGGTCTCGGCGTAAGTATATGTTTTTTGGGAGATGTTTCGTATAAAGTTTTATACTTTAAGTTGAACATTTAAAGGTCGTTTAAACTGGAGGGGGATTTTTAGGATGAACGCGAGACTAACTATAAAGTTGTAGTGGGATCCGACATTTTCAAATCGTCTGTACGGGCAATAAACTATAAGAACTCCTAATTGGATCAATCCAAAAAAAAATTCAATCTAAAATATCTTATTTCTAAAAATGTTTTAAAATAAACCCTTAATATTTAATCTATGTCTTCTCGGTGATATACATATAGTAAAATTATCACATTATTATTCATGTAGATAAATTAGAGTGGAAGAACTAAAATTTTCGAAAGAACATAAATACATGTTTACGACAGGTCTTACATTTGTATGTTCAAAGTACCTAGAGCGTTTTCACATTTATTGAGACACTGAAAAATTAGATAAATATTCTAAGCTAATTAGGTTAATAAATATAGTATGTTTTTTTCTCCAAAAGTAGACAACAACAATAAATACACAATATTGTTTAAACAGTAATGGTTTTTTTGTTTTGCCAAAGCAAACATTGGAATTTGGAGTTTTAGCAAAAACAAGACGTCATATGCTTTAATAATTTACAAATCCTTCACGTAATACATTTGTACTTTTATAATAGAATTCGTACAATGCTAAAACTATATAGTTCAAAGTATAGAACTTGCGTTGACAGTAAGGTAATTGCTTTATACTTGTAAAATAATCAAGAAACTTTGATAGTTTAAAACGTAATACTGACAATACCGTATGTTTTATTCATTTAATAATAATTGTATTTCGCTAGAGGCTTATTGGAAGTAGTAAGTACACAATACACATGTAAAATCCGTGATGTGAGTTTTCTCTAAATTAGAGTGCTAAAATTATAAACTTGTCACAAACAATCTTTACCGATAAATGTTTCTGAATAAACAGTACACTTGCAAAGGATGGCTAATTGTGAAAGGATGATTATTTATAGGACAGAACGGTAAAGGTGTAGTGTAGACACATTATAATTGTTAACTTCAAACATATTATAACAAATAAATTACATAACTATATTAAGAGGACGTCATACCCACATGTGGTGTCTCCGTCTTATAATGTTAATGTACAACATACCAAAAACTGTTTTGCGTGGGACAACTTTACTCCCTCTGTATTTATAGTAGAATTACCAAAATTTCATAGGGATAAACTTAATTACTTCGTAGGTCTTTCACTTTTTAGATAGTACTAATCAATCAATTTTAGTAATTAAACAAAAAAAAAAACCACCAAAAAATAATGTTCTCACACTGATAACTTCAATTGTATTTACGTTATCCAAGTAATAAAAAACACTACGACACAGATAAAATTCTTTCCTAAGCGTTGTGGAATTTTTGTAATTTTACTATAAATTCAGAGGGAGTAAAATTGTCCAGCGCAAACAGTTTATGCCATGTTGTACATTTGTAAGACGGAGACAACACCTGTGAGTGTGACGTCCTTTTAAACAATATGATAATATATAACAGTATATTGACTGCGAACACGTTATATTTTTGAATAATCAGAGCGGGTATTGAATGATTGTGCGTCACTTAACGATTAAATAATGTATATTAAATATTTTGTACTTTCACATAAAGAACGGCGTTGAAATTATTATTAAAATATAGTAGATACATTTTCGAACCCAGACGAGTAATAATTCGTCTATCTGGTAGGGCTTAGGGCTAACTACGACCCGTTTTGATGTAATATATCCACGGAAACGAGCGCGTATAATATAATACTAGGTACTATATGCTTTGGAGTTTGGAATTAAACGTAAAAGTGTACCGAAGTATTTCAATCGAACGATTTTTCTGACTCGATGGACGTATTGCGTATTTATGTGTGCGTATTGTGTTTGTACGGCCCATTGGCAATAGATCGATGCGGCGGCATACGATTTTCATCCGCTCTCGAGGGGTAAAACAAAAAATAATAATAATACCCCCGACCCGATTTTCCGACGAGTCCGGGACACGTAACAACGGTACACACACAAAATAATAATAAAAATAAATCGCAAGTCCGTGGCCCGGTTTTCTTCCGACCGTCGTCACGCGCACGTCCGTCCGCATCGCGCGGCCGTATACAGTTGTACATTGTCGCAGGTTATGTCCAATGCACGCACACAATATAATATAATGTAAGCTCGGGGTCAGTGATCCCTCTGTATATATATATATATATATTATACGTCGTATATATCCACAAACCGTGAGAAGTGGATGAGAGGAGGAGAGGGGCGGGGGAAGGGCTTATTCGAAACTGTAATAATCGCGTTTTACGACGCTGTATAAAACTTATTATACCGCGTGCGCAGGTTTTTACGACGAGCCGAAGTGCACAGTGCGTACACACGGTTCTTAGTATATAATATACAGGAGGGTATACGCATTGTGTGCACGCGTACCTATATATATATTATATATGGGGTAGGTGGTGGTGTGTATACGACTCACCAATGAGTTTTACACCCCGGTGATAATAATATCGGCGTCGAAGGATGGCGGTGCGTGGGCGGAGGTCTGGGGCGAAAAGGGTTATAAAACGCGGGTACTTGTTATATACCTATATAAAATATATATATAAATAGGACGAGGGCATAGCGTCGTTTTGCATGCGCGCACGTGCCAGCACACACACAGGCACAGATATACACGTACAAGGGATCGTCGATAAAACCCGTCCGGAGGAGAGAGAGATGGCAGTATAAATATAATATATAATACGCATTTGGATGCAGGGACCACTAACCTGACGACGACGATTTATTATAACAGTTTTTAGTAATAACTAATTACACATAGCGCGGATCTCGAGATCGACGTAAACGACTATATGATAATAATACAGTAGTCACTCAATAATTCGAAATTCAGGGGATCGAGTTAAAAATTCTATTTATGGAGATTTTCGATTTACCCGCGAGTGTTCGAATAATCGAGGGAAAACATATTAATTCGAATTAAAGCGGGGTGAAAAATTGTATGTATAATATATTGCATATTAAAGTTTACATTAGGTAGAGGTAATGGTACGATAACATTTCTAAGCTATACGATAATATTTAACCACCGTCGTTATTAGTTTCATAACGAGTACGTCAAATAGATTGTATATAAACTTTATATGTATACAAACGTATGAACTTACATACCTAATCACGTTTAAGGGAATTCGAGTTATAGAGGTAAGTGGCAAAAAATTCGAATTGTAGAGTGAGTCCCACCGACAGACATTTCGAATTATCGTGGGGATCGGAATACAAGTATTTTCTTCTAATTATATAGAGGTTTTCTCAGGGGACTCAGCGTTTAGTTCGATTTATGGAGTTTTTCGAATTATCGAGTGACTACTGTATGTGTAACAATAATAATATTAATAATATTCACCTTTTATGGACAGTTGCTTTCCGCCTAAGTCGCAAAGGTACTGCAGCAGCACGTCTTTCCAGTAGCTTCTGTATGATATCAGACCCAAGTCTGACAAAGGTTTTTCGGGCGAACCGACTTTTCCTTCAACTCTAGTCAGCAGGTAACCTGCGCACGAAAAAAAAAATTTTAAATACTTTCCAACGATTAATGGAAATTAATGACACATCGTTACAAATATGTCAAATGAATATTATAATTTATTTATAACATTTTAATTATTTATTCAACGACGATTATTATCATATCCCACTAAACGCATTGATATAACAATAACGACATTGAATTCCATATTTTAATATACAACAATCGCAGAGGGTAGAGCTTCTCTTAAATTGTTTAATGTTTTGAGAGTATCTATTATAATTATTTTTATTAGAACGGAGGGACGGAACGTTTTATTTTGTTAAAATAATATTTTAACTGTGTAATTATTATTTCATACAATTTTAACCAATTCTTCAATAAGATATTACAATTTTATTTAATGATTTTATTTTTATGATTATTGATAACGCGGACTAAGATATAGTAGTATAATATCTTAGTCCGTGGTTAAAGTCTTTTATCTATTTATCATTATTACAATTTACTACAATTTATTTAATTACCCAATTAGTTAGAAATTTTAGAATATACTTTTATATAACCATTAATTTTTATGTTGATAGATCACAAGTAAAATAATATTTTTTATAATTGATGGTAAATGGTAGTATAGTATTGGTATATTTTGTTTCACCTACCTAGTGTTGAAGATGGATGGTTGGGGAGGGGTGGTGTAAAGGGTCATAGCCCTTCCCCATGAGCCCGGTTGAATTCAATCATTGTAAGAAATGCAAATTTTTTCATGATTGGGAGTCACCTTTCTTTTATTTTTCTAATTGGAGCACTGGGTTTTATTTATTTAATGTGGGATGTAAGCCCGTGTTCGTCTACGTCAGTAACTTTATTTCAAATTAATGTAATAATGAGATATGACTTCGTAAAGTTATTACAGCATTTATCATTATAATTTATAAAACATTTTTTGTTTGACATGAACTCAAAACGGAAAAACAAACTTACAACAATGTTTTTATACTTCTGAAAAATCTAAGAGCCAATAATTTATATACCTATAGTGGCTAGTAATAATTTATGTGAATACTTATTTTAAAAATTAAATTATTGATTTACATTAAAACTGAAAATAATAATGTAAAATTTTTGAAGTGTACTAAAAACCATATTTTAAAATACTTAAGTATATGTTTTTATATCATTCAAGTAATATGTCCTGTGGAGATACTATTTTATTATTTTTCAAATGAAAATTATCGTTATTTAATGTAGGTACCTATATTATTCAGCAGATGAATATTAGATTCTGAGTGATACGATGAATGTATTGATTTTACAATGATGTGTGTTTTTTTTTTTATTTTTTTTTTTTTTTTGGTGTCTGTCATCACGTTTTAGGACAGTAAAAATGATTAGATTTTCTTCAACAGTATCTTTTCTGATAGGAAAGTGAATCTAGTTGGTACTTTGGGAGGTCAATAGTAAAAATTTCTCAGTAGTTTTCAAAAGCGCCGAAAAAAAACAAAAGAAAAATTAAGGAAAAACTGGAATTTTTACACAAAATCTGTTTTCGAAAAACTCGATTTTGGTTATTGGTGTAACTCTTAAACAAATTACCGTAGGTACATGAAATTTTGACTGAATGTTTATATTAGCATTTTCTATACAGCATAACGTTTTCCAAATATTTTGACACGGCCATTTTCAGTTTCTATTTTTTTAAATTTTTTTTTTTTCTATAAATATCAATCAAATTTTAATTGTTGGTTAAAAAAGCTTAACAATTTAATAGAAGGCTCCTAGTATATTGTTTCAAAGGCAGATGAAAAAAATTAAAAATCCATAGTCACAATTTGTTTTTATAAGCATTTAATTTATCAAATTTAAAATTGAATAATTATTTTGTATTCAAAAATATATAAAATGTTCAACTTTTATATCTAAGGATTGAAAATTTAAAACAAGATTCCACGTAAGTAGTTTATTTTGTTACCAAAAAATCTAAAAAATACCTAACCTACATAAGCACAGTTTATTTTTATAGTCATTTTAAGTTCAAATTTGGACTTAATTACATATTAAGAACCTAGAATAACTATTTTAGTTATTTTGTTGTGATTGTATAATATTATTCGTAGGTAATTGAAACTTCTAAAGTATACTATTATATATATATTATAGAATCACGGTTTGTTGTTGATGTATAACAAGTTATAAGTACCTAATGGTTATTGTGATATGATTAATTTGGAACTTATTATAGGTACATTTTTTTTTTTTTAATACCTACCTAATCTCAGCTCAGAATCGTTTTTTTCATACAATGATATTTTATCATTGAATTAAAATTTAATACCATTCATTATACAGTGACCCACTTGTAACCTACTGTACAGCAGAGCACCTTTTTTTATGACTTTTAAAATATCGAAATCGAAATCCGTGAGAGTAGGATTTGAGTTACCTATTTAGCTTTGTTTACTATAAGAATAAATCTATGGTAAAAGGTTTGAAATATTCGGGGCCTATGATGATTTTAAAATTGTAGTCATTAATAATTAATATTGTCTAATATACTAACATTTAATAATTTGTAAAAATGTTAAGGATTATAATAAGCACTAAATTAAATAGCATTTATTTTTTTTTAATTATTCATAAGGATTATTATCTGTAGTATACACAGTTTATAAATCAGAAACTGCAGCTTGTTCAAATTTTGATATAGATACATAAAAATTTTAAAAAAAATTATGAAATCATCGTCTAAGTGATTTTTAGTAAAAGAAGGTTTGTTATCATTTTAAAGAAGATGTTTGAACACTCTTTAAAGGATATTAAAAAAATGTAAGTAGGTAGATAAACACGGCGAGACGTACTTTATATATCTCTATATATATAAATTGAGCGTGAAAATGTCATTATACCTCATCAATCGAGAAAAGCTGATCCGATTTGGCTCAAATTTTTTTTAAGATGTTCGTAATTGCCAGGAGAAAGTTTTTAAGAAAATTTTAAGAAAATCCACCGGAAAATTAGGAAATTTGGATGTAAAAAATACAACAGTGGCGCAACAGTGTATTATATATTAGTTGCTATTGGTTAATCGGGCATGTTTGTTGATGTGTATTTTTATTATTGTCAGTATATATATAATATATTATTATTATGTATATATATATATAAATGAATGTTTGTCTGTATATTAGACTTCTGGGAAGAAGACAGACTGTTTAAATGTTTGTTGATTTGTATTATTATTTTTTGTCAATATCTTTATATATATAATTCTACTGTAAGTGTGTTGTGACTGAACTCCACCTAAACGGTTTTACCGATTTGAATGAATTTTTTTGTATGCGTTTGGGTGGCGCCCCGGATAATTTAGATTCATAAATCATCCAACTAGGTCCAACCAGGGGATGTGATCAAATGGGGATTTACAGATTTACGGTGGAATTTTTTGTTTATAAAATATGGTCGCCATGGGTTTTAAAGCTATAATAATAATAATAATTGTCGCGAAATCGGTGTATTCATTCAATGCATTTAATTTTTTTGTACGCTGTGTTTTGATATGCAGATATGTATCGCAATTACGTAAATATTGAGTGTATTATACTCATATATAAATTACGTACATAAAACAATGACTCGTCTTCGTAGATGAGGAGGAAATATTGGTCGACCGACTCGGCATTGACAATTGATTAGTCCAGCCGTTTAGGAGGAGTTCAGTGACACACTTGGTATAACTTTGATACTTTAGAGTTAAGCTCTAAAGTTACGTCCAAAAAGCACGGAGTCCGAGATCTACCACAGGTAGATATTGCCTACCTGATAATGTACTGCTGCGAATCAGAATTTTTATGCCAGGCCACAGAAGAGTTAAGATAAATTTTGAACACCATACACCAAATATTATAAATAACGAATTGAACAGAGTTTGAGTCGTATAGAGTTGGTACATTTAACGGGAAACGAAGTGCACGGGATCAGCTAGTATATTATAATAATCGATTCCAATAAAATGTCTGTGTAATATATTATTAGATATTGTCAGCCGTTGTATCAAACTGTCAACAGAAATAATGAAATACCGGTACGAATAATCAAGGCAATATAATATTATTGTATGAATAATATTATATTTGGTTTTTATAACTTATGAGTCTTAAGTTAGGACCGTAACTTTTCATAACTATAACTCACAACACTTCAACATATATATATTACTGTATTATCAGAGATGAAAGTTTACCACAAAGTACTATACACATCGTGTATATACGGGTACCAGACAGCATTTAGGAAGATAACTTAATTTATAAAGGTCAATGGTGACTTAATTGAATTCGGCCCAAGTTGGTGCAAACATATTGCATTTCTCCGATCAATATACTATACCGCTTCTAGACGGTTTCCATTTAGCATTAATTCAATACTAATAATCATATAAAATTAATTAACCGTTTCAACAATTCCATACAAAATATCCCTACATATGCCTAAAATGGCTTCGAGCAATTTCTTGCTGCAGGGAATTCGACAATTTAAATAATTAATACGACGCGATGGAAAAAAATTTACGGTTATAAAACATATCCATTCGATTTTAAGTTGTTGAGTTGTTTTTTGTCAAAACAAGCATAAGACAATACAATTTTGTCCGAGTTATATTATTTAAGCACCAATTTTACAAATAATCATGAAATATATTATGTATTATATATTATTACCAAGCTAAACATTGAATACCCTATAGTTGCCTATTAACATGCTATTGTGTCAATATTATATGTTGCGCATAGTCTCGTTAATTGTTGAGCAATAATGTAACGATTGTTCATGATACCACAGCGAATACATTTATTGTTTGTTAACTCATTAATATACAATTATTGTACTAAAATATGCAATTGAATTGATTGTTTAACAAAAATGCAATTATGATTTTCGGGTAGTGCACACTAAAACCCATGTCAGGTATATACAATGTTTAAAACATTTAAAACTTCTGTTAACTAATAACCGTAAAATGTGTGAACTTTGGACTAATGGATAATCTTTTTTTTTTTTTTTTTTTTTATCGAAAACGTTATTTAATTAACATCATATTTAATTAGGGAGTAATATTAATAATATTATATATGAAAACAATGTCAATAATTTTAAGTGTTATAAAATAATTAATGTCTAAAATATTATTATTCAAACGACATTTTGCCCACATAAATGAGAATTCCATGGGGTTGCAATCTGCATGCACGTCATCGTAAAAGCACTGGATTCACCATTCAGCAGATGAAGGGGTTTATAAAAAAAAAAAAAATGCATAAAACCGATCGATACGTTCATTAATCTCCCCCTGACGTTTATTAAAATGCACTTGGTAAAAAATGTAGAGGGAAACATTTTACAGTGAAAATAATAAATATAAAATAAAATTTACGGAAAGTATAAAAAGTCTGGATGTTGAGCACTCGTCTCGCGTCACTCATCTTTGCCATGAGTCAATGTTTGTATTATTATTTTTTATATTATTGTGAGTTTAAAAGCAATGACTTGAAATTCGATTCATAGCAGAGCTTGATATACTGCAAATATAGTTATAAAACAGTTCTATATTTGCAATATTATTAATACTCATTAATATATAAATTATATGCATTCTGAATACATTTTTAAAAAATGACGCGGTATATATCCATGAGCGTTAAATAGTAGGTACAATGGAAACCGCCGGTGCAGCTAAGTAATTCTTTTAGGTTTTACCTTTGAAAAAAATACTGTTAGGCTATAGCCAAATTTTCCTAAATTTTAAATTATTTAATAATAGTAAGAATTAGTTGTGTTACGAATATGAAATTTGTAATTCATAAAAATTACAATTTCTTAAACAAAATCGTCATTAATCACAAAAGTAATTCAATTTACGAGAATTCTTAAGTTGAACGCACGTAGGTGTAAAGAAAGTTATATCAAATTATTTCAAATGAAAGTTTCAATTATTTACATTGTAAAGTAATAATCATAATCAGGTATTGTAAATAAGATTTAAGGTTTTAAACATCTTAGCTATTGTTTAATACAAGTCAGCAATTTTAATGCAAAAACACGGAATAAGAGTAGACAATTTCAGAATTCCACATTACGTCTGTAAAATATTATGAAATAATTAATGCAAACAGTTATTTTGAATTCATACGAATGTCTCTGTTCCGTATAGGGCGTTGTTTTTTGTTAGTTTTTTTTTTTTTAAAGAATTCCAATACAATACATATATACCTATCTAATTGGTACACTGCTTCATATCCTAGTCTAAATTAATATCTATTTACGTGCTTATGCTACTTTAGGAGCATTATTTCCATATACCCATCAATTAAATTAATGATATACACATTTTTAAATATATTTGATCATGTATATAATTATCTAATGAATTATCAAACATTTTTTTATTTACCTCAAGTAATGGAAGTTTATTATTATTTGTTTTTGAAGGAAACTGCGGACGCACATTATTAATCGTCCAACCGGACCAGAACTTAATAAATATAATCTAATATGACACCCGGAGAGTACGCGTAGGTTTGATGCGGCTGCAGGTGCTGAAATCTAATACATCGGTGAGCTTATCCATAGAGCGATGTTTCGATAAATTATTTTGGTATAATATGACATAGGGTTCCTCTGGCCCGCCCCTATGATCTAGGGACCTCGCTGCGGGATGCTCCTTCTGGACTAGGTATACAATGACAAAACGACGTTGATGTCTGTTGAGTGGGC